>WBOK01000140.1:0-168171 GCA_009289805.1 Alternaria gansuensis | reverse complement strand
AGGACTAGCAATCCTAGCTATATAACTAGCAATTAATTTAAGAGCAGCCGCTATGCAGCGCTGCTTTACTAAAATTAAGCTTAAGTAGTAAAGCAAAGTTGTTAGCACCTAAGTAAAAACTTTTAAAAAAGTACTAGTATGTATAGTAATGCAGTAGTAGTTAAAAAGCTTAAAGTTAAATTAGCGCTAGCATTATGTAAGCTTAACACTAGTAGTAATAATAGTAAGGTTAGTCTTTAAAATATTAGTATTAGTAACTATAGTATTAAAATAGAAGTAAAGTTAGTATAAACAATTTAAACGCTTATTAAGTGCTTTAAGAACTTATTTAAATTAGCTAAAGCGCAGTTAATAAAATAAAAAGACTTACTTTAGTATAACTACTATAGTTGCTTTTAGTATAATAGTTGCAATAATAATACTTAGTTTTTTTATAAATTTTTTTTTATTTAGTAATATTTTGTGCACAACATAGGCAGGTTGCATATAAAGTAATAAAATTAATAGCTTTTTTAAGTATACTAAACTTATATAGCTAAGCATCTTATAAGTAAGATTTCTTAATATACTTAAAATTTAGATAGTAAACTATAATAAAAATTAAAGCTTATTATTTAGTTACGTAGTACGTGTGTTAGAGTTATATGTTAAATATATTAATTAAGACAAGGATTATAAAAGATATACTAGAAAATTTCTTTATTACTACAGTAAATATTACTTTATATAAACTACTTATAATAATTATACACTCTTACTTTTACCTCTAAAAATTTTAAGAAACAAATAACAAATTTAAGAGTTACTATAATAATACTATAAAGACTTAAGCCTAAAGCTTGTTACGCGCTTAAACTACAAGTAATATACGTCTTAAGAGCACCTAAGCTGTAAGTAACATGCGCTCCTTACTAAACTATCTTTATATAGTCTAGAGAGTTAATTTAAGGCTGTTAGGACGCTAGACTAGAGAAGGAGGCTCTGTCACAGATAGTTGCGTATTAACTAAGTCCGCTAAACTCGCTTATCGTTAGCTTGCCTACCTATAATTATGCTTATAAGGGGCTCCATTGCTTAAAATATACACACGTTATTATTTAGAGCTATCTCTTACTATCTTCTGTAGTGTGAAGCAAGTACTATTGCCTAAAGCTACCCCTTACATCTGTTTAAGTCTCTTTTATTAGCTTACTAGGCTAAGATATTTAGATTTCTAGAGAGGAACTAGGGCTTTACTTTAATAAGTAAAAGAGATTTTTTTTACTTTTTCTACTAAGCCTAGCAGGCCTTCTTTAAAGAAATAATAATTCTAAAGGCCTTTAAGGCTATTAGCCTTTTCTTCTTTAATTTTAAAGTTATATTAAAAAAGTTTAGTATTAAGAGCTTTTTAAGTAATAGTAAGTTTTTAGGCTTAAGTGCCTTAAACTAAAAAAAAGTTAAATACCTACTACATAAAGTAGTAAAAAATTAAAGTAATAAATAAGCTTAAAAGCTAAGCTAAGTTTATTACTAAATCTTAACTTAAAAGACTTTTTTTAAGCATAAAGTTAAGGGCCTATATAAGGCTTTAATTAATAAAAAGACGCATAGAACACAAGAGAAGCCTCTTCTACTTTAGAAGCTTAAGAAGTACTAAAGTAGGGCTATAGTCTAGTCTTTAAGGAAGGTAAAAAAGGCATATAATTACTAGCAGCTTTAGGAGCGTAAAAAGAAGCAAGTATAATACTAAAAAGCTAAAATAAATAGGCATTGTAAGAAGATAAAGCAGGTAAGAAGAAAAAAGAAGAAAATAAGGCAACAAGTAAGAGCTGCAGCTTAATTAGTAAAAAAGAAGAAGAAGGCTAAGAAGGCTGCTAAACAAGCCTTTAGGGCAGCTGCTTGCAGAGCTACAAAACAACTCTAATAATCTATAAAAACTTTTTAAAAGAGTAAGAAGAGCAGCCTTAAGGCTCTTAAAAAAGTTACTTAAAAAAAAAGGCCTATCGCAAGCCCTACTAGTAGTAGAAAGCCTTAAGGTAGTGTTACAGCTTAACTAGTGTCTACCTTGCGCACAAGGCGCGCGATTAAAACTCTAACTTAATTTTTATAGCTATATATACTATTTAAGCTCTATAAATCTTACTACTAAAAAATCTTTACAGCCTCAAGTTTGGTGGTGGTTTTGGTGTTCAAAACTGCGCGTTGGCCCGTCCTGCGCGTTGGCCCGTCCACCTCGGTAGACCATGCACATAATGCGTCCTGCCAGCACGCGTCCAATCATCAAACAGGAGCCGCATGGATCAAGGTATAAGTTAATGGGTTGAGAACTCAGATGATTTGTTCCAAAAATCGTCTCAATCAACATGTCTACCTCTCAGAGTCATATAGCTGAACTTGCGGCTATAGTTGCGCATCATACCAAACAAGTGGACGATTTTCTTTCTAACAACAGCTTACCACAGCCATCCTTCCATGCAGATAGTCCTGCTAATCTCGGACTGCCTGCAGAGATCGAAGAATCACTAAATGCTGTTCTTCAAGCAAGTCAAGAATTGAACGACCTGCTCCAGAATCCGAGAGACATAATCTTCAACCACCACGTGAGCACGCACCAGAAGTATCGAGCTCAACACGCCAATACTGATGTTTGGATAGCACAACGCTCTCCTATACTTACATTTCATTTCTCGTTTTGATCTAGCGAGAAAGGTGCCAGTAGACGGAGAAGTTTCCTTCAAGGACCTCGCCACCACCATTGGTGTCAGCGCCGCGGCGACTACCAGTATACTGCGTCTCGGTATCGCATTCCGCATCTTCAGAGAGCCTCGAAACGGCTTTGTTGCGCACTCTGCGGCTTCGCGGCAAATTGTTGATGATACGCGGGTCTCAGACTGGGTTGCAGTAACTACAGAAGAACTTTGGCCAGCAGCGCAAAAGGTCGCCGATGCGTTGACGAGTTGGCCTGAAGCCGCCGAGCCAAACCAGACTGTGAGATCTATTATGTCGCTAGACTGGAACATTATTGACCAGCTGTTAGGGGTTATCTTTAGCCAATGAAACCAATCTGCCTTTTTACGACATCCTCGTCCAAGATCCCGAACGTGCACAACGTTTTGGAGGTGCTATGAGTTTCTTCACTACTGGTGATAGGTATCTCTTCGTCATCTCATAGACGGCTACCCTTGGTCTTCAATTGCTCCTGGAACCGTGGTCGATCTGGGCGGTTCTCATGGTGATGCAGCATTTGCCCTCGCTCGTAGATATCCTGGTCTTCAACTGGTAGTACAAGATCTTCCAGGTGTCATCGCGAACTCGAAGGAGGAAGAAGGGCTAGATGTGAAGTTCATGGCGCACGACTTCTTCGAGGAGCAGCCTGTCAAGAACGCTGACGCCTATTACTTCCGTTGGACCTTGCACAACTGGCCAGACAAGTACTGCGTCAAGGCGTTAAGGGCATTGATACCGGCCCTGAAGACGGGCGCACGCATTCTGATCATCAATGCTGTATTGCCTCCCCCCGGAGCACTACCCAACGATCTCGATCGAAAGCTCAGGTAAGCTTAATTGTGTCTTGATACACATATCTGCAGAACTGACTTTTTACGCAGGGCCATGGATTTAACGATGCTTGAGATTGGAAATGCCAAAGAGCGAGACTTGGAAGAGTGGAAAGCATTGCTCATAGAAGCCGACGCGATGTTCCAGTTCCGAGGTTTGTATCCGTCCCACGGTTCGGGACTCGCAATCGTCGAAGCAGTATGGGATGAGTGATTGGTATGGTAAATAATTATATTTGTTTTTAGCATGTAACCGAATGCACGTCACATTAGTACGCGGAACAGTACGCATGTGGTTTGGTCGCTCGATTCATTTCTCATAAAGATCGTGAGTAAGACATAATCCTTCCAGTCAATCAATGTCATAGAGTCATCCCAGCTTCCATCCCCCCACTTTCCTCAAGCTCAAGAAGCTAGTCCTTGCGGCGCCACTGGTAAACCATACCATCGTCGTCGTCGCTGTTTGTGTGCTCCCACACAATGACCGGTTTGAAGCCTGGAGCTGCATCGGCCTTGGGCAATGCAGCAGCATCTACTTCCTGCTTTAGTACCAGACTTGGATATGATATCGAGGACTCTACTGACCGCGTTTCGGTTCGATAGGCAAAGCGCTAGAGTAGAAGCCGCAGGCTGCCACGCCAGCGAGAAAAATCGTTGCGTAGCGCATGTCGATATCTTTGAGAAATGAGTATGCAGAATTCGGACCAGGACAATGTTTGATATCTAAGGTATCCGATTACGATGCAACGAGCTGTGCTTCTATATTGGCGCATCCCCATTTCGCCATCGCGTACACCTTACGTACACCATCTTCAACATTTTCAAATTTGCATCGCATTGCATCGCAATGCATTGCAGCGTACACATCGACAGTCTAATGCGACTATTCCTTCGCTTTAAATTGTCGTATTGAATTGTTTCGCTAGTTAGTGTTAAACTCGATTTGAAGATGAGGTTGCTGTGCCGCAAACGGGGCGCAAAGCCAACAGCTGATCGCTACCTACCGTAACGCGCAGTTTTGAACACCAAAACCACCACTAAACTTGAGGCTGTAGAGCCTCACACAATAGCTACTATCGCGAGATTTTTTAGTGGTAAGATCTATAGGGCTTAAATAATATATATAGCTATAGAAATTAAGTTAGAGTTTTAATCGCGCGCCTTGTGCGCGAGGTAGACACTAGTTAAGCTGTAACACTACCTTAAGGCTCTCCACTACTTGTAAGGCTTGCAATAGGCCTCTTTTTTTAAGTAACCTTTTTAAGAGCTTTAAGGCTGCTCTTCTTACTCTTTTAAGAAGTTTTTATAGATTGTTAGAGTCGTTTTGTAGCCCTGCGAGCAGCTGCCCTAGAGGCCTGTTTAGTAGCTCTCTTAGCCTTTTCCTTCTTCCTTACTAATTAAGCTGCAGCCCTTGCTTATTACCTTATTTTCTTCTTCTTCCTCTTTGCCTGCTTTATCTCCTTACAATGCCTGTTTATTTTAGCTTTTTAGTGTTGTACCTACTTCTTTTTGCGCTCCTAGAGCTGCTAGCAATTACGTGCCTCTTTTACCTTCCTTAAAAACTAGACTATAGCTCTACCTTAGTACTCCTTAGGCTTCTAAAGTAGAAGAGGCTTCCTTTGTGTCTTACGTATTTTTTTATTAATTAGAGCCTAGCGTAGGCCTTTAACTTTATACTTAAAAAAAGTCTTTTAAGTTAAAATTTAGTAATAAACCTAGCTTAGCCTTTAAGCTTGTTTATTACTTTAATTTTTTACTACCTTGTGTAGTAGGCGTTTAACTTTCCTTTAGTTTAAAGCACTTAAGCTTAAAGACTTACTATTACTTAAAAGGCTCTTAATACTAAACTTTTTTAATATAACTTTAAAATTAAAGGGTAAGAGGCCTATAGCCTTAAAAGCCTTTAGAATTATTGTTTTCTTAAAGAAGGCCTGCTAGGCTTAGTAGAAGAGGTAAAAGAAATCCCTCTTACTTATTAAGGTAAGGCCCTAGTTCCTCTCTAGAAATTTAAATATCTTAGCCTAGTAAGCTAATAAAAAAGGCTTAAACAGAGTAATATTAAAAAGCTACAGCGTATAAGTTAAATAAGGAGAAAAAACTGTAAGGAGAATCTTGTTCTAATTATAGTACTTAATAAAATTTATAGTAAAGTAAGATCTATAGCTGTTTAGAATAAGTAATTAATAGAAAGATTAAGCTTTTGCCTTAGTATTATAATTAAACACTTATTTAAGCTATATAAGACTAATATTATTATTTATCTAGCTAAAAAGTAATAAGGTAATGTCACAGATGGTTGCGTGTTGACTAGGTCCGCTAAACTCGCTTATCGTTAGCTTGCCTACCTGCAATTGTGCTTATAAGGGGCTCCTCACCTGCAAGGATACTAGTGCTTAAAATATACACACGTTATTATTCTAGAGCTATCTCTTACTATCTTCTATAGTGTAAAGCAAGTACTATTGCCTAAAGCCACCCTTTACAGAATAATACCTCCTCCTATAGGCTAATAGTCTAGAGATAGCTCCCTTAACGCGATCTAACACTTAAGGCAATTAAGGAAGCTAGAGCCCTGCTGCATTTAAACTTTCTAATCCTCCTTAAACCTTATTAAGGCCCGCCACACCTAAAGAGCTTAAGAAGCGCACTTAAGGCGCACCTGCAACGCTTAAGGAGCGCATTAACGCTGTAGAGAAGCGACGCGATAAACTTTAATCTTTATAATAATTACAGGAGTTAGAGGAAGAAGTAGCACAACTAGAAGGAGTTAAATAGAGAGAAATCCTAAATATACTAGCACTACTAACTATATTATCCCGCGCGCAGAACGCACCTAAAGCAGCACTTACTACGCATATTTAACGCGTGCTAAAACCTAAAGACTTAGCTAAATACTAAGGCAAAACTTTTAAAGAATATTGCGAGTTTACCTATTTCTACAAAGTAGCGTTTTAGTTACTACTACAAGAATTTAAAAGGGATAACAATAAAGTAATTTAGGTAATGCAGTATTTTAGAGTAGACCTACAAGAGCTTTAGTATACTTACTATAAGTATTTTTTTAAAGCAAAAGAAGAAGTACTAACTTAAGACTACTTTAAGTAATATATGCTTAACTTGCTCTTAGACTTTATTAACTATAGCCTTAAAGCAGTAACTGCGCATACGCACGCTATGCAGTAGAAAGACTAGACTATTTAATTATTTGCAACTTATCTTAATATCCTTAAAAATTAACTTCTAATATATACTAAGGCACAAAGGGTCTAGTACTTCTTTGTAAAACTAAGGCCTAAACTACAGCACGTAATTACTAACTACTATTAGATCCCTGCAACTAGAGAAGACTTTATTACGCTTAGATCTATACTTAAATAGAATTTACGTAGAGCACCTATTACGCATAATCTGCTCTACTAGAGCACTTTTACAAAGAAAAAAAAAAACACTCCCTTATAGCTACTACACTAGACGCACCTAAGAAGCGTAAGAATAGTAACAATGTTATATGCTTTAAGTGCTAGAAGAAAGGACACTACGCTAATAAGTGCTAAAGCAGCAACCCTAATAAGGTCCTAGTTAATATAAACTAGATAAAAAAAGGTTAAGCCTTGCTGCAAACTTAGAGTTAGTAAAGCGCGTGCTAATAGATATTTTACTAAAGATGCAGCGCATGTGTTACGCACGTTTAGTAACTAAAGTAGAAAAGAAACTTTAGGTTATCTTAAATCTACAAGTAGATGTTAGCCTTATTAGTTAGAAAACAGCTGTAGAGATAGATCTAAAACCTATTTAGGATGCAGAACTTCTTTGCCTAAGTTAGATTAGACCTTAAAAGCAAAACACATACGCAGTATACAAGCTCTAGCTATGCTTAACAAATAATAATAGCGTAGAGTGTATTACAAAAGTTACTGCGTATAAAGTAGATAAAGAGGGAGCACTACTACTGCTTAGCAACCTTTTCTTAAGCTAAAAAAGCATCTATATTAACTATAGAAGGCAGATGTGGCGTTAGGGATATATAAAGGCAAACATTAACTTAGTAGCTACTAAGGTATTCTTAAAAAACGTAAGACTTATAGATTTAAGAACTTACCTTCTAGGAGTACTTTAAAGTAATAGCGCAAGCATTAAGCCTAAAGCATATGTGCTAAACGTATCTATAGCGCAAGTGCAGCGCATACTTAATATATTGTAAAATTATGCTAATATTTTTAACAACAAAGCTGCTAAAATCCTCTTATAGCTAAAAAGCTTAGATTACGCAATTTCTATTTAACAAGGCAAAGAACCCTTTTATAGGCCTCTTTATACTTTTTCTTCTTGTAAGCTTTAAGTGCTCTGTAAATATATTAAAGAAGCACTGCGTAAAGGATAGATTTGCTACAGCACTAGCCCTGTAGGCGCACTAATACTATTTGTACTAAAGAAAAATAGAACTTTTTGCCTTTGCGTGGATTATTAAGGCCTTAATGCTGTTATAATAAAAGATTGTTGCCTGCTCCCCTTAATTAGAGAGACACTAGACTGCCTGTTAGGCGTACGCTACTATATAACATTAGATCTTAAAGACGCCTACTATTGTCTAAAGATTAAGGCAGGAGATAAGTAGAAGACTGCTTTTAAGATATAATACAGCTATTTTAAATATCTTGTTATGCCTTTTAGGCTTATAAATGCCCTAGCAAGTTTTTAAGCCTACATTAATAAAGCTTTAAGAAAGTACTTAGATTACATCTGCGTAGTTTATCTAGATAATATTCTTATTTATACCTACAACGACAACATTGCGCTACACTAGCGTGCTATACGCGCTGTACTTAACTTTTTACAAAGCGCAGAGTTATACGTAAATCTTAAAAAGTATATATTTACTTTAAACAAAGTTTATTTTCTAGGATTTATTGTTACAAGAAGCGGTATTTGCGTAGATCTAGCGCGTGTTGCTACTATTAAGCAATAGCCTACACCTACTAGTATTAAGGAGCTGCAGTCCTTTTTAGGATTTGCAAATTTTTATTAGCGTTTTATTAAGAACTATGCTGTAGAAACAGCACCTCTTACAAATATCTTAAAAGGAAAACAGGCGTTCTACTAAAACGAGAATACATATGCTGCTTTTATAAAGCTAAAGCAACGCTTTATATATGCGCTTATTCTGCATTACTTTAAAGATACATGTATAATTTGTGTTAAGACAGATGCTTTAACTTTTGCTATTTTAGGCATATTGTCCTAACTTGCGCTTAACACACTATACAGGTGTTAACTAATTATAACAACCTACGCTCTTTACGCGCTGTATAGAAGCTAAACTAGCGTTAAGCACGCTAGGCTCTATATTTAGGGGCTTTTAATTTTGAAGTTAAATACTGCCTAGGGCGTACAAACCCTGTAGATAGACTATTAAGAAAAGTAGATTACAAACAGGAGAACTTGTTGTTAACTTAACTATTGCTTATACTGCAGAACAAACTTCTAGCAAGGGTAGAGTATAGTAAAATAAAAGGTTTTATAACCTAGTATAGCTAGGAAGGCGCATGTAAGACGTATGTAGCTAACATTTATAGAATAGAGGGTATCTAAACTGCTAGTGCTATAGGGTGCACACTATGCGTACTACGCTTTCTAGCTAGAGTATTAGTTAGTAGCGAACCTGCAACAGTAGAGTTAGAAGCTCTAATAGATAAACTACGCTAGTTATAATAAAGGGACGCTTTTGCCTTACAGCGGGTTGCAGACTTTATGTAAGCAGTATGCACTTAAAGCAGTAGTAGCGCGTAAGTGTAGCGCGTTAACAACAAAGAAGTTCTAAGATATAAAGGCAGAATTTATGTTTTACTAGAATAAGCTATTAGGCAGGAGATTCTATTACAGAATTATAACATTTAGCGCACGTAGGACTTATAAGCTTATTAGCAGGCTATATTACTAGCTAGAGCTAGGCTATAATGTTTAGGATTACGTAAAGACCTGTGTAGTATGCTAAAGGAGTAAGGCTCTAAGACACAGTAAATATAGTTAGTTATTACTATTACTAGTTCCTAATAAGATATTTAAGGAAGTAAGCCTTAATTTTGTAATAAAGCTGCTACTAGCAAAGAATAATAGTTTAGGTTACGTGTTTAATGCAATTCTTGTAATTATTAAATGCTTTTTAAAGATAGTAATCTACATACTTACATTAAAAACATAGGATGCAAAACAGTTTGCAGAATTTTATTTTAAACATATTATTTTAAAATACAGAATCTAAAAGGGTATTGTATCTAATTGCGGTTTAATCTTTATATCTGCATTTTAGACAGAAATATGCTACTAATTACAAGTAAAGCGTAGGCTAAGTACAGCCTTCTACCTGTAGATAGATAGGTAAACTAAACGCTAGAACTAGATAATAAAGCATTACTTAAGAACATTCGCCTTAAAGAAATAGGATAATTAGGTGTTACTTCTACTAACTGCATAATTTGCATACAACAACTCTATCTACAAATTAATAAAGACAACACCTTTTTACGCAGTATATAGTAAGTATTTATTGCTTACGTTGCCTTCTAAGGATAGCAGGCTAGAAGGGGAGGTACTAGATACTGTAAACAAAGTGCAGCGCATACATAATACACATGCAATAGCAAGAGAATACCTCCTAATAGTATAAGAATATTAATGCTAATACTATAACAAAAAATATAAACTAAAGATCTTCTACTAAAAAGACTTAGTTTGCCTTAGTACAAAGAACATTAACTTAGCCTACTAACTTAGTAAGAAGCTTTCTAGTAAGTTTATAAGACTATTTTAAGTGCAAGGAGTAGTTAGAACGTAGGCTTACTAACTACAACTACTACCTTACTATTATATTTACAATGTCTTCTACGTCTCCTTACTAGAACAATAGGAATTACACAGTAGTTAAAAAGATAATACTTAGGCACTAGAAATTAGTTCTAAAGGTAAAGAGATCTGGGAGGTTAAAAAGATATTAAGAAAACAAATTAAAAATAGCTAGCTAGAGTATTAGCTGCGATAGAAAGGCTATAACAAATTATAGGATACCTAGACTCTAGCATTGCAGTTTAAGGATATAGAAGAACTAATTAAAGAATATAAGCATAAATAAAAATTATTACGTCCTAAGCGCGCTAAAAAAATATACTAAACATTGTTGTTGCGCACTTAGGGCGCAAATTAGGTATTTAAATAAACAAAACTACAAGTATAAAAACAATTTACCTTTACTTATTATTAAAAATCTCTTTACTACTAGCACGAACTTTATTATTACTACCTATATTATTACTACTACTTCTAGCACCACCGTTATGTGCGCTACCTGCGCCTAGACCGCGCTTAAGAAGCAGCACGTTATTGTCACCTAAGCTCTTATTATTATCTTTATTATTACTAGCAGGACTAGCAATCCTAGCTGCATAACTAGCAATTAACTTAAGAGCAGCTGCTATACAGCGCTACTCTACTAAGATTAAGCTTAAAAAATAAGGCAAGGACGTTAGCACCTAAGTAGGTACTCCTAACAGAGTACTAGTGTGCGCGGCGATATAGCAGCGGTTAGAGAGCTTAAGGTTAAATTAGTGCTAGTATTACGCAAGTTTAACGCCGGCAGCAATAATAGTAAGGTTAGTCTTTAGAATATTAGTATTAGTAACTGCGGTATTAAAATAGAAGCGAAGTTAGTATAGACAATTTAAACGCCTATTAAGCGCTTTAAGAACCTATTTAGATTAGCTAAGGTGCAGTAAATAAAATAAAAAAACTTACCTTAGTACAACTACTACAGTTGCCCTTAGCATAATAGTTGCAACAATAATGCTTAGTCTTTCTACAAATTTTCTTTTGCTTAGTAATGTTCTGTGCGCAACGCAGGCAAGTCGCATGCAAGGCAACAAGATTAATAGCTTTTCTAAGCACGCTAAACTTGTATAGCTAAGCATCTTATAGGTAGAATTTCTTAATGTACTTAGGATTTAGATAGTAGACTATAATAAAGATTAGAGCTTATTATTTAGTTGCGTGGTAAGTGCGTTAGAGTTGCGTATTAAATATGTTAATTAAGATAAAGATTACAAAGAATATACTAGAAAATTTCTTTATTACTGCAGCAAATATTACCTTGCATAGACTACTTACAACAATTACACACTCTTACCTTTACCTCTAAAAATTTTAAGAAATAAACAACAAATTTGAGGGTTACTACAACAACGCTATAAAAACTTAAGCCTAAAGCTTATCACGCGCCTAAACTGCGGGTAACACGCGTCTTAAGAGCACTTAAGCTGCAAGTAACACGCGCTTTTTACTAAACTATCCTTATATAGTCTAGAGAGTTAATTTAAGGCTGTCAAGACGCTAGACTAGAGGGGGAGGCTCTGTTACGGATGGTTGCGTGTTGACTAGGTCCGCTAAACTTGCTTATTGTTAGCTTGCCTACCTGCAATTGTGCTTATAAGGGGCTCCTCACCTGCGAGGATACTGATATACACACGTTATTATTCTAGAGCTATCTCTCACTATCTTCTGTGGTGTAAAGCAAGTACTATTGCCTGAAGCCACCCCTTACAGGTAATTTAAACTTAATAAGTCTTAGAATTAAAGGCTTATAACTAGGTGTTCTATATTAATCCTAAAGTTAATTAATATATAAGAGTAGGCGCTAGGTAAAATCTATTAGCATAGATGTAGGCTAGGAGTATTATCTACTCTTACAAGCTATCTTAAATAGTACTCTTTTTTTTTCCTAATTATATAAGGGCTTACTAAAGATTCTTTTTAATTTTTCTAAAATACTAAAAAGGAAGCTTTTTTTATCTATATTATATATATAATGCAGCTTAATGTAGTACTGCTTAATTTTCTTGCGTAGAAGATTAAAGTATAAGCTGTACTTTTTTTAGAATTAGCTTTATAGCAATTATTATTTATACTTATTGTCTATTTTAAAATAAGCTTATTAGGGTACTAGTAGACAAAGCAATTAACTTAGTGTATTTTAACCTCTCTTCTTGCAATTTGTAAGGCAAAATTTTGTATTATAGCTTGTATAAGTAGAAAGCCTTGCCTAGTAAGCTATTTAATATACTATAAGAGCTCTAGCTCCTATTGTAGGTAGAGAGCTATTTAATTTTAAGACTTAAGGTTGCGTAAAACCTTAGTGTCTTTAAGAGAGCGTAGATTATACTACACTATACTTTTCTACAAACTTTGTATACAAGAAAGATGCGCCTAGTGCGCGTGAATTAATTTTATTAATTGCTTCCTAGATCGGATCCATATTGGTGGAGTTATCAGGTGTTGAAGTAGTGGTGTTGTTTTGGTGGGGTGAGCGTTGGCCCGTCCTGCGCGTTGGCCCGTCCACCTCGGTACAAGTCGGGCTAATTAAACCAGTAGCCGATCCATGTTCTTCCCTTACGCCGCTCGCATGGACCTGCGAATCCTTCCGCGAAAGACGTTGGCCAACGGTATGCAGGGACAGCTGAGTTGAAACTCAAGGTCAGCCGAGCTACAGGGTGCTTACGACTCAGTGCGGACAGCAAACGCGGGGGCGATGCACTCGCTGCTTTACTTCGCAGGATGTAATACACACGGTAGCCTACGCAAACATCGGCAATTGCGTAATTGTAGTTTTCGTGCAGCGCTGATGTGAAGCAATATCTATATGCAATGTTACCCTGTCTTGATGGCCTGGTGGAGTGCGTTCATCATCATGGCGAAAACCGAAGGATACCTGCCCGTCTCTTCTTCCGAGGAAGTTTTCCGTAACAACTCATTGGATGAGAAGCGCAAACCAATTTTACGGGAAGTTATCTAGGCCTCCGTTGTCGCTTTGGGCGTGCTTGGAGCGCTAGGTCTTGGCTACTCACTGGGGTCACGGCATGCGAGTGCTGCTTCAGTCGACACAATATGTATGTGGACAGTCTTACAGTAACTAATGCTGATGCTTAAATAAAGCAGTACCTATTGGGGATGTGCATTACTACATGCAGTTCAACAAGACGTTCCCTCAAAGACCTAATGAAGAGAGCGATGCAGCATGGGCGTCTATCTTTCCAGAGAAACTAGGTTTCATTCAGCATTCTGAACTCGCCCCGAACGTAGCGGGGATTGCAGTCTTCCACGAACTTCATTGTTTGGTAAGCACCATCACCCTCGCTTTCTTCCGAGTCGCTAACAGCCAACGAGAACATGCTCAGAGAAGCATTCTGGGCTTCCGTAGATGGGAACCTAGTAGAGATGGGCGACGAGTCGCTTGAGAAAAACCATCGCACTAGTCACCATCATGTGCGTCACTGCTTCGAATATCTGAGGCAGTCACTCATTTGTCTTGCCGACTCTAATCTGGAAATGATGAACTACACTGCGCGTGGTATTTCCGGTTGGCAAACCGAGCGGACGTGCAGAGACTACGACAGGCTGGTCAACCGGACTGATGAATGGGGTATCATCAGGGAGGAAGCGTTGCACAACCACGATCTTGCAGCAAACTTTGCTAGGGAGGGTGAAGGCTTGTGAAGAACCAGAGATATAGATAGTGACAACCAATAGTTAATGCGGCTTTGTCCTTTCCGTAAAATGCTCTGGTCCGACGTCCTCGGGCTTGGCCAGTACACCTTCGGCGAAGATATCGACGGCGCGAGCCTTGGTCCGAGCCATGAGCGCATTGAAGTCAACACACTGATGCGAAGCCCAGTTCCGCACTGTCACATCATTGCCTCCTCCCGAAAAATAGGTGTATGTGCCAAGAGACACATCGCCTCTACACATGATCCCTTGGCGTAGTGTCTCAATGCAGTGGTCTGGTAAAGAATTAGCATTGGAAACCAATACGGAGTTAGTGGTCCGATATCCTACCGACATGTCGCAAGAGCTCATTGCGAGCCAGTCCTTGCACATCTTCGAAGTACGACTCCTTATAAACCCACTGTCTAACCTTTTTCTACATGAAATACCTAGTCTAGTTTTGGCTCAACAATTCACACTTGTTTACCAGGCAATGCAGCTCATGCGCCATGAACATCTGGGACGCGAATCCCGAGCCATTCGCTAACGGCAAAGAAGTGACATTGTAGTAATCCAGGTCCTCCTCTGAAACTCGAATATTAGTGCCTATTGTTATGTATGAGATGCGTAAGCCTTAAGCATGCTTTTATTGACACAAACCTTCGAGGAGTTCATGCCACGCACGATCAAGCTCCGGAGTTGGAGCACCCGCGAACGGTGTTTCGGTGGCGGTAAGAGGAAACTTCCGATTTTCGCTGCGGGACGCTTTCGATTCTGATATTGCTGATCCCAGAATTAGAAGACGTGAACTTTCCTAGAAGCAAGACACCAACCTGGAAACAGTCCAGATTTCTAGCCGCGGACTTCAGATAAAAGACGCGTGTATTGAATCCGTAAGTCGATATATAATGCCCCAAGCATAATGTATCCAAGACCTGCGAGAGCGAATAGAAATTTGAAACTCTTGATGGAACTCGTTTTTGGTCTTCGCTCACCAAGTGTCGTTTGTTCATCGTCAGACAGGGACCACATAGGTTCAGCCTCATCAAATCCGCTCTTGCAGTGTTGCATCGTTACTTCGACATTGACTCTGATCTTTTCCTTCTCGGAAGCTTACTTTATGCAAACTGACTTTGTCAGAGTGACTTGCATTGCGACGTTGTCCACGTACCTAGGTAGTTCCTGTCGGACTAATGACGAACACGTGATCTGGATGCCAACCCTGCGTGGCACGTCAAAACGACCTTTCGGCGAAGGATTTGATGCGTCACGCCACTAAAGCGGCGTTTGATTTGGAATGATATCACATCCCTTGATTATGATTGCGATGCGGGATAGCAAGCCCTTTGGCTCGGGTGCATGTGGCGCGGTAGCGGAACAGGGACCTAACGATATCTAACCTCAAGTCAGACCCAGGTACCCGCCACGATGCTCTTATACACCGGAGGACTCTCGTTACACAGCATTTTCTTTTGTAAAGCTCAAATCGCTGATTCTTTCCTGCGTGGTGCAGTCACACTTTCCCAGTACACACGCAACTTTGGGGATTTTCAAGCAGACTTGTCAACAATCAAGCCAATCAATCTGAGCACCCCAGATTGAATTGAATTGATAGCTCTTTCAAAATAAGTAGATTGAATTGATAGGATTGATAGAAGCTACCTTCCTAAATAGGTAATTAGCTAGCCTAACTAAGTAAAAGATCTACAAAAATCTTCAGATTGGCTTGATTGATGCAAAAATATCTTGAGATTGGCTTAATTGAATGAGCAGATTGATTCGAATCAATCAAGCCAATCAATCCAGATTGATTGTTGACATCTCTGCATACACCAAGCAACTAGAGAACTACGAAAAGGTAGGGAGATGTCTCGACCATGCAGCAGCAGTGACTAACGACTGCAGTGCAATTACGCCGTCCAAATTCTATCCCCTACCTCTTTGGGTTTCAGCAAGACGTCAGTCTTGATATTTTACCGTCGGGTATTCTACGTGTATACACGCTTTTTGATCGCCAACAATATTCTCATGGTCGTAGTTGTAGCGTGGACATTGTCGTTTTTCTTTGCGATTGTGTTCCAATGCCCCGATCCTCGCACGCTATGGACAGCTTTCGAATGGTCCAGATTTGAGTGCGTAGAGACCTTGAAGGTCTACTACTCTCTAGCAATAAGTGGCTTCATCACAGATCTGATGATACTGCTTTCACGGTTACCTGTCATTCGCCAGCTGCAAATGCCACTAGAAACACGCATCGCGGCAGCCAGTATTTTTTTACTGGGCGCAGTGTCAGTACTTGCGTAAGGCACTAGAGTTATCGCTAACGAAGCTTAGTGTATGCAGCGCAGGTATCACGAGATTCGTGATCTTCCTTCGAATTGGTAGTGGCATGGTCGCCAATGGGCACGACCTAACCTGTATAAGTCGCGCAATATCTGACGTATTAGCATTGGCTGACCGCGCACTTAGACTTCACTGTACCCGTCTTTTCATGGAGCATGATTGAGACTTCCTTGGCCGTCGTCAGCGCAAATCTACCACTTCTCCGACCACTCCTTCATCGCATCGTTGGCTTCTGCTCTTGGTTCGCTTCTAAAAACTGCTGCACAACTTCTGCAAACTCCAAAAACTCCTCGAAAACAGAAACGGAAGTGGAAGCCCTGGACGAGGCTGAGAATGAGTTTGGCATAAGAAAAGAAGAGTCGATCAGAAGCTTCCTCAGCTTCGAGTTAGCTTCTAGACGACCCCATCCCCATGAATTCAGCACTTCGCCGGAGACCCATTCCATGTTTTCGCAGTCTGCATCCTTGGTATATAGCAACGAGATGTAAAGCGGTTCTTTCGATACCGTCTCGTTTTTCGTGTAAAGACAGGCTACATATTTGTAATGGATAGACCCACTGGTGAACACAGAGCCAATGTGGCGACAAACTCCCAAACAAGATGCGTGACCTCCTTGATTAGAATCCTTCTATATATGCGGGCACGTAAACGGGGCGCCTAAAGGCTAGACTAGTGGAACGTGTGAGGCTTGCCTGGAGAAGATGGAAGGATACGACCAGTGCGGGGTCATGAGAGCTTCAACCTGCACGTTTCTAATCCTACAACAACGCACTTGGATAATCGCCGTAAATGACGATTGTGTCCGACTGGGTAAGGAGGCTTGCAAGTAATAAGAGCGCACGTTTCGGAAGAACGATCAGAAGATGCTGAATGATCGAGAAGCTAAAGTCAAGGAACGTGTGAGACATTCACTCCGTAACAGATGATAGAACGCGGGGTGGGCTATTTGGATGCACAGCTCTGACCTCGATTTACACGTTGTTCGTAATTTAGTTCGCGACTGTGCCGCACACGTCTATATGAATAGGATGCCTTGCACTCGCACAGCACTGCGCGATCACAACATGGAACACGAAACACTTTTACCATCCCATCACAGTTCAAGTGACCATAGTCGCGATGAGATTTTGAAAGACTTCGACGAGTCGTCGCTGTTTGATCGGCCCACGAACAAGAGGGATAGGAAGTCCCAAGCAATCCAGATCGGCTTGTACATGTGTCTCTGTACAGTCTGCCTGGTCATGGGCTTCCTCAGCAGCCAATTGTACGTTGGAACAATTTCGGTTTCGCAGAAACTCTCCAAGTACACCGCCTGCACATCGCCCTCCGTCGTGAATGGAGAAGTTTGAGCATTGCAGAACGAGATGCTTACATCGATGCTGTATTCTGTCTCAGAAGGAAGCCTTCACGCTTGAATACAAACCAAACACTTTACGATGACTTTGCATACGTGCATCATCAATTCGATGAAGAGAGTAAGCACACAGATGTTGCACAGAAAACATGGTAACTGACTGGACCAACTAGTACACTTTGCAGCGCCTTTCCTTTCCTGGCATCGTTATTTCATCTATGCCTACCATCGCATACTAGTGGAACAATGTCAATACTCTGGGGAGCTCCCGTAAGCTTCCAGCTATATCAATCTATTCCTTTATCTGACGTTACACAGGTACTGGGACTGGACACTAGACTGGGAAGAACTTACTTCCTCAACGGTCTTTGATATCAAACACGGCTTTTCTAGTAACGGTCGAGACAGCTCAGAGCCCAGTTCATACTTCCCACGCACTCACTGTGTTGAAGAAGGTCGATTTGGTAACCTACAAGTTGCACGCGCTGGCCCGGTAATAGTATCTCACTGCCTTCATCGCGACTTCGGATCTGGCGAACCTATTGCAAACTTGTCACAACTTCTGAGACCAGATGCGATTGAGGTGATGTTGCAGGAAGACAATTACTTTCGGTTTTTATTGCAGTTTGAGCTTGGCCCACACGTTGCAATCCCAAAGTTCATTTTGGGAGACTTTCGGCTTTCGACACCACCAAACGGCAAGACACACATAGCGACCCGGTGGTCCTTTATTGATAGCTAACGATGGCACATAGATCCAATATTCTTCCTCCACCACTCGCAAATCGATAAAATCGATAGAATCTGGTATCGGTGGCAGCAGTACGATCCATCGCGGCGACAGAACATGTACATGGGTAGCATCAATCCCATATCAAAACAGCAAGCTAGTCTCGATGACACGATTTCGATTGGAGGTCTGGCCCCGGACATTAAGGTTTCAGAACTCATGGACGTACGATCGGGTATATTTTTTTATACATACTAGAGAACATGGCGATTGGATCAGTCAGTTTTACAATGAAACTGTATATTCACAATATCATCACCGCCAGAACCCTAAAGCCCCGAGTGCTAGCTCCAACATGCTTGTACTCGCCTTCTACGACCGCCCACTCTTGTGCAACCACATACCACATACTCAAGTTCCTCCTGTGAAGCTCAAGCTGAACCTTGTTAGCCTGCTCAGACTTGATCATAACCTTCTAGAAGCCGCACAGTTGTCTAATTGTCTCGTCAGCCGCGGCAGGGAACTCAACATATAGCTGCGCGACCTCGGCGCCAGCGATACGGCCCGTGTTAGTAACGGTAGTTCAGACAGTACCATTAAATCAACTCGATTCAACTCACGACTGTTAAAGATACGTAGCGCATCTGATTGGAGAGGCCAAGTGGTTTCGTAGCTTAGGCTGAAACAGCGGTCAGCCGGCAGATGATCATTACGTAGGTAATCACTTAACAAGCTAGCAACTCCCACAGCTGCCCACCATCTACTCTTCATCTATTTGCTATGTACCATAACGCAACTCAACCAACGTGCTTACTGTGTCACTTAGCTACCCAGCCAGACGAACAAGTCGCTGCGGGTATGTATTTCTCGGATCTCAAGAATTATGGCTTACTATCGATAGCCTATGAGGGCACCAAGCAACCTTTATTTCGCCCGTATCAACGTTGGTTCTGCCAGGAAACGTATTGTTATCGATGTTTGTCCAATCAAGGTCCGAGGTCTCACTGCATCCATCGTGACTGTTATCGATATTACCGCCGTCTTGTTCTTGAATCAAACCGCTTACGACTTCGAGACTTGTTGGAGCTATGGCCAGGGGTTCCAGGTTTCCCTAACCAGCACAACGTTGAAAGAGAGAGACATGCCTACGAACAATACTTCCCTCGTCGAGATTCAGCATTGTTCGAGCACATTGCAAGAGACAGCTTCGGGAATCTCCTCCGATTGATAGCCGACAAACTGCCACTAGAGCTTGTGTTACATATCGCAGGGTTATCGTGGCCATGCGCTTTACAGAAACCGGCGACAATCTTTGGGGAGAGCCAATCCTTACTAGAGTTTTCAAAAAGAAAAAGGAGCAACCATAGTAACGTCTTAAAGTACGCAGGCGAACCAGTCTTAGTTGCTTACTCCAACTTCTTAGGATACCGCTATGTAACGAGCCTTACCTTGCAAGAAAATGCAATTGTCAAACGCCAGAATGACCTGTCTATCGCCGTCATGAGGGATGAGGTAGGGGTGCTTGACATAAATTTCCAAGGCGAATTTGGATACTCGCGACTAGGTTCCTGGTACAAGCTTATACGAGCTGAGACAGGCGACCTAGAGCTTTGCGTTCGCACCAAAGTATGTGCCATCCAACTACCAATACACCCACTGACGTGATCAGAACATCATTGTAGATGTCAGATTGGCGAACGTTAAGGCACAATTTTGGAACCCCTTCTGGGATTGCCAGCTCCTACATCCACCCAAAGTACCTGTATGGTACGTTCACGGTTGCGAAACATCTCATCCTCAATACATGAGATATGTTGAGCTTAATAACGACATACGAGGAATTGTTGTTGGTTGCAATCTTGCTGGTTTTGTGAGCTTAGAAACCTATGGCCACAGTAGCAAGCCAGAAATCTATGCTCGAACCAGGGATGCAACGCCAAATCACACTGCATATATATGTTTTCCTCTTGCTAAAGATGAGGTCGTTACTGCTGCATGGATACGTGAGCTGGATAATAGTCTAAACATTCGCGACCCTGTTCTTATAGTAAGCAGCCTTTCCGTTTACACATAACAATCTCACGTTGAAACAGTTGAGCACATCCTTTCAGCGAACTTGCACCTTCGGACCTTACGTACCTGCGGAACGCCAACGTCTATATCGGTATAAACCTCTCGTTCAACAAACTGCCTGTCGGATTACGGGTTTCTGCTATAGCGATAAGGGGGTCTTATCCTCAAGACAAAGGAGGATTGGTGTTACCTACGAAGAGAAGCAAGTAAAACCGCCACCCAATCCACCTTTTCAAGCCGCGCATATTCTCCCCAATTCGCAAATACCCCAGTGGTTCGTGTCTTCTGGGTCTATCGTTGGGGTCATTCATGTACGGTTATTTGTGGACACGAACGAAGCCCACAAACCTACTGTGGGAATGCTGCTCTCGTATGCAGACCACCAGGAGTCGTTAGGACAATACGGATCTGACTACGACGTGAAGGATTTTGAGCTGACAGGACCGATGCATTTCTCTTCTGGAGAGACCGAACTGGGCCCTTACACAAAGGTCGTTTGCAACAGCGAGAAGGGGCAAGGCTGGAGAGAAATTCCTCGAACAGCACAGGTTTTGTGGTGGTTCACAGCTCATTGTTCGCAACTAGACGTTCGTACAATATAGTTTTGGGCATATAGTATGATTTTGGAAATTAGTATTCAGGATCCAACACAATTCTTTGCATTGGTTTCATGCTGGGCGATGAAGCCAAGGCTCGGAGATAGGTGAATTTGACTCCGTTCTGCGTCGACAAATGAATAGTTCCGGCATAACATTCCCTGTCCGAGTTATCATGCAGTCATGTTAACCCGCGCTTCTTCGATTTGTTACGACTGAAGCGAAGAGGCGCTAAGATAGCCTCGATTTACCCTTTGTGACGGGAAGACCAAGTCTCTTTTGCGCTAATCAGGAGAGAGTGAGGACCAGTTGGTTGCGAAAGCTCGTTTAGAACATGAAGCCCCCAAGAACCTGAAGTCGACACAAAAAGCGTCCAAGATCGCGCATTTGGAATCGAGGAAAGGCGGAGTCACATAATGGCTCTTGTGGACAGGCAAGTTCTTCATCCCGCACAAATTTTATTCCAAACTAGTTTTCTTTGGGAGCACAGAATTTGCAAGATAAGGGGAGTAAGTTATTGTAAGCAAGTTGTTTCAATACCCTGCATTGAATGTATTTAGTCAGGACAAGGTGCGGACTAAGATCTGTATACAAGTTACTATAAGTACGTATAGAGTAATACATGAAGCTCAAGTACCTCATTTGGATCTTGGTTTAGGAGTTTTCCGTAGCGGAAGGGATATACTTCATCACGGCAATGTCCGTAATTTACATAGCTTCGTCGCAAATTAAACCCTTGAACGTGTTAACGCGAATAGAAGATGTTTGTTCGACCTAAACCTAGGTTCACCGGGCATAAAGGCAGGCAGGAAAAGGGCTGAACAAATTTAGACTGTTGATTCTCATAATAAACATCTCTTAGATAAATACGCTTTCGCGTGACAATGAAGAGAGATGGTGTTCCCGCAGTCTAGCCAATCAATGCGCGCACGTACCAGCGCTGACGTCACTTGCTTGGCTTCGCGGAACCCAACTGAGTCGCCAGGTTCGACAACGACTTTCCCGCAACCACACCTACCACATCTTTTTCTAAACCGGCTCCCGGAAAACCTGCTCCTGGCTTTCTGTTACCCCTTTTCTATCCTTAAGCTTTACCCAGCTTTCCAAGTCTTGCACTGGCCTCCTCATCGATTCGTAGCGATGACCATCAATGAAAATGTCTTCTTGACCCTGTACGTGTAGATACCAGTAGAGGACTCCGACGAAAAAGCCGCCACCAATGATGTTTCCAAGTAGGGCAGGAGCGATGCCTTTCCAGATGTACATGCCGATAGTGATGTCTGGTGAGCCATGGAAGATGGCATTGGGTATCAAGAACATGTTGGCAACAACGTGATCTAGTATACGCAGTGAGCTTAGTTGCAAATGTAGGCATGAAGTTGTGGTGCTTACCGAAACCCAAGGATACGAATGCGAAGGTTGGCCACCATATCCCCACCACCTTGGACACATAGTCGCGACCCGAACACCCGAGAAAACATGCTAGGCAAACCAACCAGTTGGCGCCGATACCTTTCAAGAAGATTTGATACCACTCTGGTTCGACTTGCTTTTTATAAGCAAAGTGTAGCGACTCTTCTAGATACAACTTTCCGTCGAACAGGCCACCATCTGTTACACTAAGTCAGCTTCGTATTTCAAATTGCTGTTACCATCGGAGACTTACATCCAACGATCACACAACACACGAACAAACTTCCCGCGAGGTTTCCAAAGAAAGTCACACCCCAGTGTCTCAACATCCGCCAGACACTGAGTCGTTTGTGTAAAACTGCAACAGTTGTGTACATGAAGCTGCCTGTACACAGGTCGCTTCCTGTCATCTGCACAATGACGAGGCCGTATGGAAACACGAGCGCTGCAATGGTTCGGAGGAGGCCTGGAGCGTTCTCCTGGTACCATGGCGACGTGTTGGTGGAGATGAGCGTTGCGCATGCGAAGCTTAGGATCATGCCAGCTGAGCATGCACTAAAGAAACTTTTGTCGATACGCATAAACGCCTTCTTGACGCCCATGCGCGACACGATTTCGAAGGACTCCTGAGGAGTATAGGCATTGTTTGGTGAGTTATGCATGCTGTAGGCTTGCTGTTGGGTTGGAATCGAAGAAAGAGTCGTGGAGACGGCATTAATAGGGGTTGCTGTCCCAGAGGAAGGGTACGATTGAAAATGCACTGGCAGGAGGTTGTGAGGCAGCACACGTCTTGGTGATGTCGATCTGTGGGCCATTTTTGTTGTCGTGGCTGAGGCGATTCGTAAGGAGACGCACGACAATGCTGAGCAGCAGGACCGAATCAAAAGGGATCAAAGTTTCAAGACCGACGATCACATGAGAATCGTTATCGCATTAAATACAGTAAGTCCTATGAAATTGTCTTGTTTTACCACTCCGAAATCGATCCGCGCGATCCCCAGCACATCTCCGAAAGCCGAACTACCAACGGATTTCATGTCTTTGAATTTCGTTGCGCCTAACATGGGAAATATCGGGCACAACACCGACTACGCAACGATGTGTTGCGGCTCTTTCTCGCGCGTCGTTACGCCCAGGCAACTTGGCGAGGAACTTTTCGGCCTCATTGACGCTGGTTGAGTTGCCAAGGTCTTGGGCCGAGTCGCAAGCGTGCGGCACCGCATTCCACATTTGGAACTTTTCCAATCGTCGCGATAAAGACATTGTGGTGATATTTTCAGTTTAGGGTATGGCTTGGGAGCCGCCCACACTCCAAGAATGCATGAAGGGCTTGGGTGTACAGGAGGCACTCAACTCTCCATGGCGTAAAGCAACGTCCGGTAATCGTTAACCTGTTTTCGAAATTCCTTCAGCGCTTTTGTCAGTGAGTGCCTTTATCATGACACTACACTATTCCTGGCGTACTATTAGTTTGGCGTAAGCAGCTTGTGTACTATGTATATGATGATCGACACGTTGCACGAAGCCTAATTCCATCGACGTCTTGACTCTTAGCAGTCTTTTGCGAATCGATTATCTGACAATGCTGTCCAGAGCGACATGGCAGTATGTCCAATAGTGGACCAAGGCTTTATGATGACACGGCTATGACTGTGAAAGCCTCAAAAGACCGAGGCTCGGAAATTGAGATACACCTGTTTGGGAAGACCACATGTTTCCCCGGGTTGCGGCGTACCACTTTATGGCTGCTTCCGACATTCTCCTCAGTTTGCGTCCTCGCGTTTAGTCGTGTCTGTCATGAACTCATCCGGAATATCGAATTGATCGAGTTCGAAGAGTTGCCCAGGGTATTAAAGCACAGATTTAACAGTGCCTTCAGTGCATTTGGAGCGGTTGCAGCAGCTGTTGATATGTACACGATATATGAACCAGATAAAATCGTTGAAAACATACTTCGAAGCACAAAGGATGCCCTTGGTGTTCGTGCGCATGTTGCAGAAGATGTAGGTGACGGAGTAAAAAACAATAGGTCTTGGAAGAGCTCGAACCTTATCGATAAGAACTAGCGTGAACCGAACGCGTCGACGCGCCTCAATCAATTAACGGAAGGCGCGCCCAACCATCGTCAACCCTCACTCTCTTTTCTCTTTCATTCCACTTCGCGTCAGTCTTTCCACCGCATAATAACATGGCTTCCCGACCGGAAATCAAAGAAGAGGACGAGTCGGGTTTTTGCAAGTTCTTCCGAAGCCTGCCTGAGAAAGACGACGAGACGGTACGCATTTTCGACCGCGGCGACTACTACAGCGCCCACGGCGAAGATGCGAAGTTCATCGCAAAAACAGTAAGCGCATATGAAGTGAACAATGAACAGCTGGAATGTTGACGTGCAATCAGGTCTACAAAACCACTGCCGTCATCCGCAAACTGGGACGAGAACCAGGCCTCGAATCCGTCACCATGACCATGACCGTTTTCCGCAACTTCCTCCGCGACGCACTTTTCAGACTTGGCAAGCGTATCGAGATATGGCAATCAACAGGCAAGCGCATGGACTGGAAGGTGGTCAAGCAGGCCTCACCTGGCAATCTACAAGACCTGGAGGACGAACTGGGTGGTCAGATTGAGAACGCACCTATAGTATTAGCCGTCAAAGTGTCGGCAAAGGCATCAGAGGCACGCAATGTGGGTGTATGCTTCGCAGACGCGAGTGTACGGGAGCTTGGTGTCACAGAGTTCCTTGACAACGATCTCTACTCCAACTTCGAATCGCTTCTTATTCAGCTCGGTGTGAAGGAGTGCCTCATACAGATCGATTCTACCAAGAAGGATGTGGAATTGGGCAAGCTTCGGACTATTGCCGACAATTGCGGCTGTGCCGTGACAGAGCGATCACAGGCAGACTTTGGCACAAAAGACATCGAACAGGATCTTCCGCGGTTACTCAAGGACGAGCGGGCGGCCGGCTCGTTATCACTGACAGATCTAAAGCTGGCCATGGGCTCGGCTGCATGTCTGATTCGCTACTTGGGCGTCATGTCCGACTCATCGAATTTTGGGCAGTACCAGCTCTACCAACACGACCTCTCGCAATACATGAAGCTTGATGCTGCCGCACTGAAGGCACTCAACCTCATGCCCGGACCACGAGACGGCGCAAAGAATATGAGCTTGTACGGATTACTTAACCACTGCAAGACGCCCACTGGCAGTAGATTACTTGCACAATGGCTGAAACAGCCTCTGATGAACGTGAAGGACATTGAGCGACGGCAGCAGCTGGTTGAGGCTTTCGTCAACGACACTGAGCTGAGACAGACAATGCAAGAAGAACATTTACGCTCAATACCAGATCTGTACCGACTGGCGAAGAAGTTTCAGCGTAAAGTCGCAAACCTGGAGGACGTCGTGCGCGCATATCAAGTCATCATCCGTTTACCGGGCTTCCTCAGCTCCCTTGAAGCGGTCATGGACGAGCAGTATAAGGAGCCGCTTGATGCAGAGTACACGGATAAGCTCCGCCAATACACAACGGCATTTGCAGGTCTACAAGATATGGTGGAGACTACAGTGGATCTCGAAGCGCTCGATAATCACGAGTTCATCATCAAGCCTGAGTTTGATGAATCGTTGAAGACCATCCGGAAGCGTCTCGACAAACTCAAGCGCGACATGGAGTCGGAGCACATGCGTGTGGGCGACGACCTCAACCAAGACACCGAGAAGAAGCTCTT
This sequence comes from Alternaria gansuensis, assembly GCA_009289805.1. Classification (NCBI taxonomy): domain Eukaryota; kingdom Fungi; phylum Ascomycota; class Dothideomycetes; order Pleosporales; family Pleosporaceae; genus Alternaria; species Alternaria gansuensis. The sequence goes on along the minus strand of WBOK01000140.1, from coordinate 141,868 downwards.
CCTCGAGAACCACAAGGTCAACGGATGGTGCTTCCGGCTAACCCGCAACGAAGCCGGCTGCATCAGGCAAAAGAAGCAATATCAAGAGATTTCCACACAAAAGAACGGTGTCTACTTCACCACCAATACACTACAAGAAAAGCGTCGAGAGTTTGACCAGCTTTCCGAAAACTACAACCGCACTCAATCCGGTCTCGTCAACGAAGTCGTCTCAGTAGCATCGTCCTACGTCCCTGTAGTCGAGAAGCTCGCCGCCGTACTCGCCCACCTCGATGTCATTGTCTCCTTTGCCCACGTCTCCGTTCACGCACCAACTTCCTACACTCGACCTACCATGCACGCACGCGGCACCGGAAATACTATCCTCAAAGAAGCGCGACACCCTTGCATGGAGATGCAAGACGACATATCCTTCATCACAAACGACGTCTCGCTCGTCCGCGACTCCGGCGAATTCCTCATCATCACTGGTCCCAACATGGGCGGTAAATCGACCTACATCCGGCAGATTGGTGTCATTGCTCTCATGGCGCAGATTGGCTGTTTCGTCCCATGTTCAGAAGCCGAGTTGACCATCTTCGACTGCATACTAGCCCGTGTTGGCGCAAGTGACAGTCAAATCAAAGGCGTGTCAACATTCATGGCCGAGATGCTAGAAACGGCAAACATTCTCAAATCCGCGACCAAAGAATCCCTCATCATCATTGACGAGTTAGGCCGCGGAACAAGTACATACGATGGTTTCGGTCTCGCATGGGCAATTTCCGAATACATCATCAAGGAAATCGGTGCTTTTGCCCTCTTCGCCACGCATTTCCACGAGTTGACTGCGCTGGTGGACACGTATCCACAGGTCCAAAATCTACACGTTGTAGCGCACATTTCCGAAGAAGGCAGTCCTGCTCCTGCCAACAGAGATGCAGACGCAGACGTCGACATGGACGCCACCACGGCCGTTGAAAAGAAACGCGAAGTCACCCTCCTTTACAAAGTCGAACCCGGTTTCTCAGATCAGTCCTTTGGTATCCACGTCGCAGAACTCGTCCGTTTCCCGCAAAAAGTCATCAACATGGCCAAGCGAAAAGCCGATGAACTAGAAGATTTCGCGGGAAAGCATGAGGAAGGTTACGTACAAGCCAGTAAAGAGGAGGTCGAAAATGTAAGCCGGATGCTGAAAGAGGTACTAGTGAAGTGGAAGGAAGAGGTAGAGAGTAAGGGGTTGACGAAGAAGCAACAAGTGGAGAGGATGAGAGAGTTGGTCAAGGGAAACCCAGAGCTCATGGCTAATGGGTTCTTCAAGGGGATTCAGGCCTTGTAAGCCTTGCATATGCAAGTGGCTGGCGTTTCAGCATGTAGCACAACTTTGCAGCCTAGCCACAGCAGGTTCCTCGCAGCTGTCATTAGATCCGTGAGCGTTTTAGCGTGATACCAATAATGTACAAATGCCGCACATCGCTCGTTACCACATCCGTCACTGCTGTGTGCTATTTCTCATCTCTGAGCTCGTTTGCTCTGGTAAATATACCACAGTCCTTGCTTGTAGTACGTTTACTTGCGCCCGAGAAAGCGCGCTTCTAACGTGCCAGCCCTTGATGTGTAAATATAAAGAGTCTTGGACAGTATCTCAACCAAGCTCCATGCTAAACGATCAGACCCTCGTCCTCACCCATTTCACCGCTTCAACTCCGCAAACCGCCGAGCAAGCTCATCCACATCCGGTATCTTCCCTAACCCGTCCTCCTTCTTGACCAGCTTCATCGTATTCGATTCGCTCTTCGCTACCTTCGCCGCCGCACTTCCTGGTAACTTCAACCTCGGCGCCACGTTATCCGTACTAGGGCTCGGTGGAACGACTCGCAGCGGACTTTGTGGACCAAGCTTCTTGGGCGTAGACGCCTTTGCCAGCGCTTCCCTCTCTTCTGCCTTTTTGCTTGTACTGGGGTCGGCATCGTCGGTGGGTATGGGGTCTTCAAGTTCACCTTCCGCCTTCTCGGCTACGCCGCCTGATGGCTCATCATCCTCGTCATCGTCCTCGTCATCGTCCTCGTCCTCGCTCTTGGCTGTGCCGTACGGTACTCCATAGAATCTTGCAATCTCCGTCATGTATGCTTCGACCAGCTCCTCCTTTGGTGTCTCAACCTTCAGCTTCTTTACAACCCTTTCCGCTACGCCTTCTCCTTCCATACTAGCCACAGCGACATCCTTGCCGAACTTGTCCACCAACAGCGCCCTGACAGTGTGTAGTTCTTTGATCTCGGTTCGCGGCGCGGCGTATATTATGCTGCGGACGGCTTCTTCTAGTGCTGGATCGAGAAGTGTAGAGGTAGATGCGGAGCTCGTGGGGTTTGAGGAAGACACTTGTGATTCGAGGAGTTGGGAGCGCGCGAGTAGAAGTTCGCAGTATAGTTCCAGGATTTCGTGTAGTTCGGTGGTAATATCGGTGCGGATTATGTTCTCCACGCGTATACGCGCCGACTGTACCTTGCCGGCCTAACGAGAGACTAATATCAGTGATTCGAAAAACGATATAGCGATACTTGAACATGCGCGGCTGCCTTGCGCTGGGTTGACATAATGCGCCATGAACTGTAATGTGGCAACGTACCTCGATCAGTTGCGCCATTTCTCTTCTTTGTTGCTTTACTTTCGCACTGTCTTTCTGTTGCACCATGCGCAGTCGCGATATTGACAGCTTGAGCTGTACCTTGAGCTTGTTCTGTCCCGCATTAGCTTTCGGGCGCAATAGCAGCGTCCTGTATCGTGGTGGGACATACTACTAATGAGACTGAGGGCGCCATTTTTTCTACCAACGCTCAACGCCGAAGACGTGTGATTGAGTAAATAGTGTTGTTGCCTGTCGTGTAGGCGTCTAGTGTACGTTAAAGCTTAGTGGTCGGGCTGGAAGTTGGAGGTGGGACACGCGTAGGGATGCCTTGGTGGGGTGCTATGGCGGTGCTGTGGGGCTGATGCAGACACTATCCCCAGAACACCATTCGCATCTTGTAGTCCACTTTTTACAACTCTCATGTTCGCCCAGGGACGTATCTGTTTCGCAGTGCATAGCCAGCCAGAAGTGCCAGAAGTGCCTCCCACTGTGTCTCTCTCAAAAAATGGGGAGATTACACTAACGTTACAACGTGTGTATTCATCTCTTCAGGCACCGCGACCAGTCTTTGTCTAGCATGTGCACCCTATTGGCCCTCCAGATGATCCACCACCGAGCGAAATATACCTGAACAACACCTAGGCAAATGGACTTGCGTGGACAACCTGTCTCTAGGATTCCCGATTCTGGGTGAGGAATAGTAGAAAAAGCTGGAATCGCATGCTGATATTGCAATGTCCATCTTAACCATCCCAGTATCGAGTGCCACGTCATTCCGCTTGTCCCTGTTCACTACAACGATTTCGATGTCGGAAAGCACATTGTCCAGTCTTTTCAAGCTGAATTATCTGTAGATGCCCATCACTAGGTAGGTACGCTGCTAGCGATACACCGCTCGATCGCAGTGTGATGCAAAGGCTGTCGATTCATAGGTACGGAGTCTTGAAGCACCAACAAATCTCAACGTAAACGGAACCTTGGAAGGCTGTGAACTTGCATGCAGATGTTCCCACCGGTGGGGACTGGCGCTGGCACGGAACTTGTCGGGGAAAATATGGAGGACGGAATTCTACACACTTTTGTGAGGTTGATCATGTTTACTACATACTTGCTTTCACATCACGATAGTATAGGAAGGCGATGTACAGATCGACAAGGCAGCTAGAATACGTCATCTCATCTTCTCAACCTAGATTCGTCCTCGCACCCGAGATGCCAAGACCATGGTGTACAGTGGGCATGCAGGATTGGATGGCAGATTACAGCGTGCATCAAGTTGGAAGAGGATACGGCAAGGCCCGGGGATAGTGCGCCTAAAACGCACCGCTAAGCAAGACCCTCAAACTGCCTACATCTCCGCCCCTTCCAGCCCTTCAACTACCTTCAAATACGGACCCGCAAATTGACTTCCACCGAGTGCTCCTTGTACCGAGTGCCAAATAATAGACGCCTTCTTTATCGTTCCTACGAGCACCTAGCGTTTCAGTTGGAACACAGAAAGACTTCCATTAGAAACGGTGGGCCTTTTGGCCCCCAAATGCGGAGATTGGCTCAAATTACTTCTACTCTTTCTCAAACTTGATTGAGTTCAAGGACATCTGATAATCAAGACGTGCAAACCCGCTTCCGAGTATTGTCGTCATTGCTTGGCCAGGGGACATTTGGCTGCGTCGTTGTGGATGAATGTTAGAACCAGTTCTCAATTCATCGCGGCCTAAACGAACTGCAGGACTTTGCGCTCGAGAACATACCCTCCATCGCCCGCCGTCGCTATTAGATGGAACCAAATCAGAGAATGTCTATGCATTGCGCACAATCTTGTAAAGCACAAAGCAGGTGGAGTCACGTACCTTCAGGTTCGCCCGAAAGCGGCACACATGCACGACAACGGGAAAACTAGCCTCACCGCATACGGACTATCTTCAGGTCTCAGGTATGAAGAGAGTGATCGGCATGCAAGCCATCGCATTTAACCGACATTTCAAGCTGACCATGCAGCTACCCAAGTCCAATGGCTTGCGCCACCAGCATGCAACTCCAATCACGAAAAACGCTGCTATCACGATGCATAACAGCAGCATATTGCCAAGGAATCTTTATGGGGGCCAGTCTCACGACGCAGAACCTACGCCCTGCTTACTTTGCGCTCTCTGGTTCCTCTTTCTGCTTACCTCCCCTTCTCTGTCCACCGACAACACCTCGATACTCCAGTGAAACGAGTCAACCGTCCTGCACATGTTTTAGGCCGCATCAATGCCATGGCTCCATCATGGAGTAGCTTTACGCTCAGCCTTGCTGCTCTCGCCATTGTCCAGCCTCGCCTCATAGCAGCGCAATGCGACATTCCGCCTCTGACACTTACCTGGTCCAACATCACCGTCACACAAGATGGTCTCGGTGTCGCGCGTGGCATTGAACTTGGTATTGGATCCCCGCATCAGATTTTTGCTTTCCGTCCGTCAACTACGCTCAACAATACGCGTATCAACAACGTCGTGAATTGTGGCTCTGCAAGCAACGACAGCTGCATTGGGGGTCTGGGTGGCGCTTTCGACCCGACAAAGTCAACATCGTATGCTGTTTCAATCAAGAGCCAGTGGAATGGTAGCCAGATCGACGATGAAGACAGTACAGGTGCCTACGTCTACTTCAATGATGATGTTGCATTCCAAGAGAACGGCCATGTGGACGGCTTTCCATTAGTCATGGATAGTGAGGTATGGGGAGGTAAGGAACTCTGAAAGCGTCTCGTCAATTCTGGGTTAGCAAGCTGTGAGCGAATCTGACGGAGTACAGGTGTGCAATCCGGTCTACCACTCGGAACAAATTCTTCCTTCCTTCGCGCTGCAGTCGCAGGTGGTGTCGCGCCATCTCAAGTCTTCGGTCTTTGGAGCGGTAGCAGAGGCATCGATCCACACGACGGTCTGCTCGTTGTAGGGGGATATGATCGCGCGCGAGTTGATCCAGCATCCAACTTCACCACTTTCCCAATCGGCAAATGGAGTCTTGAACGCGCCTGCCCTCTACAGGTGACAGTCACAAATCTGACGTACCAAGATTTGCCGCTCATACCAGAGGGAAGCGATGAGCTGATCGCTTGCATCGAGCCATCAACGCAGCGCTTCGTTTTCCCACCAGCGATCGCGCGAGCGTTCGGCACTTATACTGGCCAGAATGAGACTGCATATCCGGGCAAGATGCATTATAACGTGTCGAACCGTCCCATGGGCGATCTCGTCGTAACACTGGCAGGTGGTTATCAGTCAACGATACCCAACAAGGAGTTGTTTGCGCCGCTGCGTGGATCCGACCGGAACGGCCGGTATGCCATCACCAACGACAGCACGCTCGAAGCGTCTATGTCGGATACGCGGACGAAGTACCCGGGAGATGTAGACAGCACGCTAGGAGGACTCTTCTTAACGTTCAATTACCTCCTAGTAGACTACGCGAAGAGCGAGTTTCAGCTCGCCCCAGCTGTCGCAGCCGATGCGAAAGACGTGTCGCCGGACCCTACTATGATTTGTACACCTACCAGCACAGCGCCCGCGAATCCCACGCCAACACCCGAGAACAAGTCTTCAAATACAGGTGCCATAGCAGGCGGCGTCGTGGGAGGGGTTGCCGGACTTGCTCTGCTTGGTGCAATTGGCTTTCTGTTATTCAGGCGGAATCGCCGTGCTAAGAACACTCCTGTCAGCGAGATCGACGGGCAACCACATTCGCCGGCACAGCACGTATCGCGACAGCCATCGGAGATAATGACGCATGAAGTTGCATACGTGCACGAAATGCCTACGAGTCGGCATGCAAGCTTCCGAAAACCTGAGAGCAGAGGATGGCATTAAGATTCGGGATCGAAGAGGAGGGCTGGAGGCGGGTAGATTCGGCTTGGCTGTGCAATGCCATACCTAGTTTTGCACTAAAACTCTGAGCGTTGTGCTGAGTAATCCATTCTGTGTCCTTAGCATCCCATTCCCATGCCCTCCGCGAGCCTCTACCTGTCGGACTATGGTAACAGCTTCGCTCTCCTGGTCGGTTCATACACTGGAACTTCCATAGGTACGACGTCATTGTCGCGACAACAACTTACTTCTGCCCAACGTAACCAACCAGCATACGTTCCATCTGCACAGTCGCTGCCGGGATGCTTCCTCCAAAGCATACCCAACGTGTCGCCCCCAAACAGCTTCGCCGAGAACCCATGACCGAGCTTCAGACACCAGCTATCCGCCACAAGTTTCTCCACGATGCGCCTTGACAACGCTTGATCCTCTGTCTCGGCCTCTCCCAGCTTCGGCAACGGAAGCCTCAGCAGATCAAATTGTCGCTGTCCACTCCAGCTCGTCATCTGTTCATGTGCGAAAGCGCCATCCATCATGCTGAGCAACCAGCACTTTTCTCTCACGTACTTTGGTCCATCCCAGCCATCTTCTTCGTCCACCCAACTCTGCGCCGACCTCATGCATTGAATCTGGACTGCGTAGTCGGTCATTGCTTCATCATTGATCACCATCTTCTCCTGTCCCTCCTCTTCCACAACTACCTCCTGAGGCACACGCATGAGCTGGACATGCGACACTGATGGATGCGCATGTGCGCCAGTCGTATTAGTCTTGCCTTCCCAGACCTGAAGCAAGATGTGATGTGCGCGTTGCACAAGCGGATTGTCCGCACCGCACATGAGCGCGAAGTTTACAATCTGCAGATCTGAACCCATTGTGAAGCCGGCGAAGTCGTATGGAGAGTCGGGGTTGACAATATGCTCCGTCCAGAGCCGATCCAGATCTCCAAATTGAAGGATGCCGACGTCGAGATACACACCACCGTACTTCAGCAAGAGAGGATAGCGGATGAGGTCTGAGGTGTGTTGTGCGGCATAGTGACCATTCAAGGTCCCGTTCGTGAATGCTGCTGGTACGACAAAAGGCGACTTAGTATCGATGTAATTGGCTACGTTGAGCGCGGAATTTGGCACGTTATCAAGTACGTAGATGGTCCATCCCAGTGGTGAGAAGCGGCGGTGCCAAGCAATGACGTTACGTAGGAGATTGGGTGGCAGGGTATGGATACCAGAATGCCAAAATGCGAAGATGGCTTTAGAGCCAGGATGAGGAGGCTTCGGCGAAGTGAGCACTTCTGGTAGAGGCCCATCTGTCGAAATTTGAGGTAGGACTTTGTGGGAAAGAGCTGATGTTCCCGATATCTTTGGGTACTCCATCATCTTGCTCAATGGTCGGTAGAGACCTGTGAGATGGCGAAAAGAAGTTTGTGCTGATTCAAATATTTGCATTGTCTACATGTAGATATCCCACTTTATATTTAATAACACTAAGATTGTCAAGAGTAACTATTGGACTTACCATGGTCATTTCGACTCATTCGCGCTAATGACCATGTGACGTCACTGCCCGTATCAGTCTACCAGCCTCTCGCGAGTATAGAAGTGTGGTTCCACGACGTTCACTGCCATCATCTGCTATCAAAGTAAAAACCACAGAGAAATCATCTCTCTCTCTCTCTCTTTCTCTCTCTCGCGTTTCGTCGTAGCCTTCGAACGTAAGTCAACTTGTCATCATCGATAAGGCACCACAGTGCAATTAAAATCAGATTGTGATGCGTTCTTGAATCGTCAAGCACATTTCTTACCCCGTAAAATGCGTATGGGAAAAAACATTCTATTTTCTAGAAGAAGTACCAGTCGTCCTGTCTTTCTGGACCATATTATAAGTATTGCGTGTCACATATATCTAACCACTTCATTGAAGCGACAAACAGCACCTTAGAAGCTATAGGATATCCAGGATGTAGAGAACAGAACAAAACGGTGTAGTTTGCGAGAAAAAAAAACACCTGCCTGTTTTCACTGTCGTCATCACCACAAAGTCCGTTTACCGCCAAGAGCATGCTACCAAATATCTCCGGCATGAACTGCAATACCTCCTTCCACAACATTCTATAATCACCGCCCTCCATTGTAATACAGTCAGCATGCAGCAACAAAGATCGAATCTCTCGCCACTTCCAGATATCGGGCGCGCCCCATCTGCACCACCGCGTCTCCCACGCCGTCCCTCTCCGCCGCCACGAGACCCCGAATTCCTCATCATCGGTCTGTTCGCGCTGCGCCTCACAAAGCGGCTTGTCGAGAGTCTCGAGTACTACCCGGGCCGCGATGCCGACATCATTTGGCTCGTCAACTTCCTTGCACCCTACCCAAACGACTTTGAACTAGCGAAGATCTCAGGTGCCTGGAGAGATGACTATCTTGCAACATACCAGAGCATCGTCTCGCGGATGAAGAAACAGCCACGGTACCCCATGCGCTTCATGCAGATGAATCCGGATCAGTCTATGCAGCAGGCAAGGCGGGGAAGCGAGACGGAGCGACCGAGGGAGATGACAGATGGTGAGTGAAACGGGCGCAACGATTCGATACAGGAACTAAAACCGACCAGCGGAGAGGATGGATATCATCAACTTCTGCGATGCAGCAGGCGAATGGGGCTCAATACTTCCGATCCCAGCAGGGGAAGCAAAGAGAATGGTTGAGCTGGCTGACCAAAGGAAGATTGCGGATCTGGACGAACCGCATCGTCGCCAACCACGATTCGGAGATTGGGAGGAGTTACGAGCTCAGAGACAGTCGCGATCCGAAGAACGAGAAGAATGGCAGTCGCGATTTGAGCCGAGAACCCTACCTCACGACATGAGACGGCCACTTCAAGAAGTCAGGCAGCAGGAGCGGGAAGACAGGTATGATCAACTACCTAACTCTGGAACGTGGCGCGGCGACGAGTACTTTGTGCCTGAAGAGAGGCAACACCCAGAAGACACGCGGAGGACACGTCGTGTATCTTTTGCGGATGAAAGACCTTACTTTGAGGTACGAAGCTTATGCGCAAATAGAACCTGTACGATTGTTAACCTGACCAGGAGCGACGCCGTTGAAAAGAAGATACGGTGAAGAGAGCCTCAAAGGACTATACGAAAATAGGTTCAAATGAAGATTGAGATCCCCAGAAGAAGACGCAGTCAGTATATTGAGCTTCGTGCAGCTGTCCTTGGTGTATTATAGATGCATACTTTTCGAATTTTGCCATGGAAAATGCTTGATAGATATTACACCCATAGTTTTCATTGACGCAAGCGATGGATGACACCATGTATCTCAATGCCTGCCAGCTTGGTCTTGCATGTACGGACTTGTTGTCTAGTCACGTAAGGTATATGTGTGTTTGTGACGTGAACTTGATTCTGCTTTACTGTGCACATCTTCCAGCCCTGGTTCAGGCAAGCTTGTGCCTTTGTCGCAACGGCAAATGTGACGAGCAACACGGGCAGCGCAGTGACCCTGAATATCCAGCTCTTGGTCTTTCCAGGCAAGAACTCATCACTCATTGGAAAGGATGGTCGCAAGAGTCGAAAGCGGTGTGAACACCATTGTCAGATTGGGGATAAATACAATCTACGGGATACCTTATCCAGTCCTATGAAGAGACCATGGTCAGCCTTACACAGTGGCATGGCTAAAAGTACAGACCCTGGTATGTGGTACGTATGGACTCTATGCATCCTTGATTAGGAAAGCGCAATCTTCATTGCCACATTATGAGCATATACCCAATACGCAGCTCACCCCTATATCAAAAAACAGGTCCGTTTCTCACTGTCTATCTCAGCCTTGTGCGCCCACTCTGCAGATTGCTTTTGTCATGACAGATGTTTAGTTTTAGCCAAACCCGTAGCCTCCTCGAGGACTGTGGCAGAGACGAGATATGAAAGCATCTCTTATACGGCGTGTAATCACCGAAACCGGTCTATGTTCGCGACTGGTCCGCGTGTGTAAGATACAGAATAGTCACCGTCCCCCTCAACGCCGAGCCATGCATTTCGTCAATCGTGTCAAGCAACGTTTTACTGCGTCGCACACTGAGGGCCTTCCGCCGCCTCCTCATCGTCTTCCCACTCAGCGCCTCCTGCGCGTGGGTCGCCGCTACCAGCTCCATATTCTTCCCTATCAGCGTCCCATTCGACTTCTATTTCCTCCACCTCTTCGTGCTTTTCATCTGACTTGTCGTCCTTTGGAAGTGCGTCCCGGAGCTTCTGTACCGCGGCGTCGTTCTTCAACCATCCATCCTCTGGGAACTCGACATCAACTACCAGGTAAAGATCACCCCTCGCGTCGCTGCGCTTCATGGGCATGCCCTCGCCTTCGATCTTGAGGATCTGTCCTGGTCGCAGGACATTGCCGTTCGGTTGTTGTACGTTGAGCTTGAGACCCCGGCCATCGAGATGAGTGATGACGACGCGGTTGAAGCCTGTTAGAGCCTCTACCAAGCTGACCTTCAGTTCGGCCCTCAGATCCGCTCCTGCGCGCTCGAAGACATCGTGTGGCGTTTCTGTAAGCGTGAAAATGATGTCGCCTGGCTCCTGGTCGGGTAATTGATCTGCCTCTCCTGCGAGCACTATGCGTTCGCCTTGTCGCGCACCACGTGGAATGTAGAGTTCGAGGACATTCTTGGTCTCGACAACCTTCTTGCCCTTGCACTTCTTACAGCGCTGCTTCTCGGGAATGACCTGACCGGAACCTTGGCAGTTGCCACAAGGAACGGTCTCTTGGGTGACGAGGCCGGGGCCGACCTGGCGGAGGACTTGCTTGGCACCTGAGAAAGTTAGCCTACTTGTAGAGTGCAAAATGAGAGGTTAACGTACCCCGCCCGCCACAGGAAGCACAAGAATTGCTCTTTGCGCCCTTCTTTCCACCGCTGCCCTCGCACATGTTGCAGACAATGTTCTTCGTATTGGAGAACTTGGTCGTCTTGCCCTTGTACAGTTCTTCCAGGGTAACCTCGTACTCTTGCTCTACTGAGCGTCCCTTCCGCGGTACGTTTCGTCCGCCGGGCATGCCTCCCATGCCGCCCATGCCTGGCCCACCGCCAAATCCACCCATGCCGCCGAACATTTGCGCGAAGATGTCGTCGATGTCCGGGCCCTCACCACCCATGCCGCCCTTGGAGGGGTCAAAGGCAGCCATGCCGTGGGTATCGTACAAATGTCGCTTGTCATCGTCGGAGAGGATCTCGTAGGCCTGTTTCGCAGCCTTGAATCGGATTTCGGCCTCTGCGCGGTCTTCTTCTGCGACCTTGTCTGGGTGATGTGCTAGCGCGGCCTGGTGTATGTCAGTTATGAGAGCGACTCACTGCTACTGCCTGCGAACCTTGTGGTATGCCTTTTTGATTTCGATCTTGCTTGCGCCCTTTTCAATCTCGAGGACCTCTGTCTCCGTTAGCACAATATGCAGAATGCAGTAAGGTGTATTTACCGTAGAGATCGATTTCGTCTGCCACTGGCATCGTGTTAGCAAGAGTCGTGATGTAGTTGACCGGAAATAACTACTTTTGTGCTACTTTTGGGTGGGGGAGTGGGCAAGTAGGAAGAAGACAAACTATGAAAGTATGTACAAGAAACAAGGGAGGCGCAACGAAGTGGATAGCCAGGTCCAGTGGGAGTGAAGGCAACAAACTTTCTCCAGATTTGTCCATCACTTTGCAATGCGGGCCAAATTCCCAGAGGCGGCCCCCACTACGGTACCGGTAACGCAGAGCGAATCCCTGCACGTCATTTTCAACCGCGACATCGATCCCTTTGTGTCGCATCCACACCCAAATGTCGTCTTTACTACTCCGTCCACAATTACTGCCCTACACGTGCCGATCGTGTCTAGTTCGCCATTCACGAGCTTCACGACGCCCAATCACCTCGACAGCCTACTTGGCAAGAGAACAGAAACTGAACGCTAATACCGCCTTACCAACAATTCCCGCACGGACGCGTTTTGCACCTTCGCCGACGGGCTACCTTCATCTTGGATCGCTACGGACGGCGCTGTTCAACTACCTGCTCGCCAAACGAACAGGTGGCCAATTCCTACTAAGAATAGAAGATACAGACCAAAAGCGCACAGTGCACGACGCCGAACAGCGACTTTTCGACCATCTACGATGGGCGGGACTGCAATGGGATGAAGGGCCCGAGGTCGGGGGGCCGTATGGACCGTATAAACAGTCAGAGCGAAGTGCGATATACAGAGAGCATGCGCATACGCTTTTGGAATCAGGACATGCGTACCGCTGCTTCTGTTCTCCGGAGCGCTTGAATGCATTGGCCGAACACAGACACAAGCTCGGCATTGCAACAGACTACGACCGCACATGCGCCCCGCCTGCGATGTCCAAAGAAGAGAGTGACGAGCGAGCGTTCAAAGGAGAATTGCACACAATACGCCTCAAAGTCCCAGACCAGTACCCAACGTACAACGATCTCATCTACGGCACCTTTCGCCCGCTCAAGAGACGCGGCCATGTCACCGAATCCGCATACGAAGATCCGATTCTGCTAAAGTCCGACGGCCTCCCTACATACCACCTCGCAAACATAGTCGATGACCACCTCATGAACATCACCCACGTAATAAGAGGAAGCGAATGGATGCCCAGCACCCCAAAGCACATGGCCATGTACCAAGCTTTCGGCTGGACACCCCCCGAATTCGCCCACGTCGGCCTCCTCGTCGACGAAAGCGGCAACAAGCTCAGCAAGCGAAACTTCGACACGGACATCACCGCCTTCAAAGAAATGGAAATCTTCCCTGAAACCCTCACAAACTTTGCCGCCCTGCTAGGATGGAGCCACAAAGAAAAAAGCGACGTCATGGACCTACCCACCCTAATCCAAAACTTCAGTCTCAAATTCACAAAAGGAAACACAACCGTCACCTTTGGTAAAATGCAATTCCTCCAACGCAAACACGCCCTCCAGCGCGCCTCAACCGGTGGACCTCAACTTGAAGCAATGGTCCGGAACGTAGCCAAACTCCTCACGTCCCCCGACTCTCCCTACAAGGACTGGCAGACCATTATCCGCACCCCCTTCCCAGAATCCTACATCCGCTCCATCATCCTCGTCGACGCAGAAAACTACACAAACGCAAATGAATTCCTCTACCGAAACTCCTTCTTCTTTACACCCATACGCCCGTTTGGTAAACAACCGCCCATGACAACTACATCTGACATACCCATGCGTGCTCAGATGTTAGCCGAGGTCAAGGAGGCGGATTGGAATAAGGAGAATTTGATGCAGAAGGTGCGTGAGATGATTGATGGGAGGCCAGAGGGGAAGAAGGGGGGTAAGGATGTGTATCATTATTTGAGGAAGACGGTCACGGGGCAGGAGCAGGGGATGAGGCTATATGATGTTTTTGTCATCCTGGGACGAGAGGAAACCCTTAAACGGTTGGGGTTGTTGATCAAGTAATTAGAAAGGCATGTATAATACTGTATGTGTAAATCAGGGAATGTGTGTGTGTGTGGGTGTGTGTAACGATAGCCAAGAATAAAAAGACATGTCATGTCTTTGCTTGAACATTGTTTATTGAAATTGCTATTTCATCGTCACATGAACTCATGTCGATTTCATTTCGTGTGATAGCATCCCCATGAATCCCATGTACACCCGCGCCCCTTAACGCCTTGCCATGCTATTCACTCCACAGCCCATCATATCGCACATCTAGGAAGTCTCCATCTCAACCTCCCGACTCTTAATCTCCCCCTCGTTTGCAAGATTGAACACCTTGTCCTTGACCTTCGCCGCTAGCAGCCCCATATCCTCTTCACGCGCAATCTTGCTTCCAGCCGCACCCAGCTTGGTCAACTGGTTTTTGCTCTCGTTGTTCGTCGCGTATCCAGCTCCACCCTTGAAGCGTTTGCTGTTGTTCTCCTTCTGCATTTTGTGGGCGAGGTCTGAGATTTGCTTGGTGCCGTAGTCGCGGTTGGAGATGAGAGGGGAAGAGGACAGTGTTTGTACCCAGTACTTGTTCCACAACGCTTCTAGTAGCTTGGCGTCGAGCGAGGACTTGTAGTGCGAGACTTCGAGCGGGTAGTAGTGGTTGGCGTGTGCACCAAAGTCCTCAATCTTGCCGAGTGGAATGGTTTCGAAGCCGTCGCTCTCTGCGCCACTAGTGTTCTTGGAACCGCCACCTGCCTTTGCCTGGTGCTCGACGTACTCTGTCGAGTAAGTGCGGAAGGCGCCGATTTCGACTTTGCCTGCGGAGACGGTTCGGTCGGGGTCGATGACGATGGCGCAGAAGGGGTCTTGGAACTGCTGTTGCGTCTTCTGTGTGTTGACGTCGATACCGGAGAGCCAGCAGCCGTAGCCAGGATGTGAGTGGTACCAGCCAACGGCGTTCTCCATCTGCCCTTGCTCTCGTGCGCGCTGCAGGAATTCTACCATGTACTCGTTTGCCTCGTCTTGTGCGTTGACTCGTGTCTCTGTACCCTCGACCGGTAACCGGAATGCATCGGTGACGACGAATGTGTGTGCTTCAATCTTGCCTAGCATCAGGCCCATGACTTCGATTGAGCCGCCGGATCGCGCGTGCATGACCATCTTGAGGAGGGCAATGGCCGAGATGCGGACCGAAGTAAAGTAGTTGGGGTCGGTTCGCCATGGATGCGCGTCGTTGATGGCTTTCTGGGCGGAGGATGAGTAGTCGTAGAGGGCGTCTTTGCTAGGATCAACGAGTTTAACCGTGTTCTCGAGCTCTAAGACGTTTGTTAGCTATGCGATCACGTGCGGGGTACCATGGCGTTGTGATAGACATGCCATGATTGGCAGCGGACAGACTTACCCCAGGTCTTCAGTGCGGTCCCCATGGCTGAAGACTGTGTAAAGATTGTTTGGGTGAGTGTGGTATTGTTTGGTGGTTAGGCAAGGCGGGAGCTGTATGCTTATTGCGGGGAGCTCAAGCGCCAAGATATACAAGGCATCAGCGAGCAGGCGGGCAGACCCCGAGAGAGTGAATAGAAGTGAAATTTACATATATCAGAGTAAATTCTTAATTTAAAAACATCTGTATTTCCATACAACACCAACCCGAGTGAATCCAGGATCAAATCCATCTTGTTTCTACTTCTTCCTCCGCAACTGATCCTCCCATCCCGACCGTTCATTCATCCTGCGTGCCTCGTCCTCCATTTTCTTGACCCACCTCTTCGTCAGTTCCTCATTCTCCTTGCGCAGCTTCTCCTTCTCCTGCTCTGCCATGTTGAGTTGCAGGTTCAGCGCAACCATCTCGTCGTGTACCTCTTCCACAAGCCTCCCTTTGCCCTTGAGCTCCTCTGTCCTGTCTTTGCTCCGCCTTTCCAGTTGTATCCGCATCTTCTCGAGCTGTTCTATGCGCTGCTTTTGTTGCATGTCTGAAGCTTTGAGGGCGTTGAGCTCGGTGGTGAGAACGCCCAGTTGGGTTTCTAGATCACCGCGCGTACGCTGAGTGATGGCTAGTTCAGATCGAAGTTGCGCAATAGCGGAGGGGGAGGAGACATCAGTTGGTGTTGGGCCTTTGGCCTTGGATGTGATGGTCTTTGTAGATGCGCTGGCTGCGCTGGCTGGCTCTTCTGCAGAAGATGTCTGATTTGCAAGCTGTGCGGTATTGTCGGCGAGTTTTGTATCTGGATACATGAGCATCTATACGCGATATACCACCCACCTCACCCAGCTACAACCTACAGGCATTGATGTACTCCTCATGCGCCTTCTCTCTTGCGTCACGCGCATCCAGTGCAGACAGATATTCCGCCAGGGGATCACTCATGGCGGCAGATAAGATTGCGTAAGGCCAAGAGATATACAAGCCGAGTCTGTCTCTATCATGGTGGTTTGCTACATGGAGCAGGCTGAAGATGGTCACCAAGGACAATTGCGGAGGTCGTCACTGCTCCGATTCGACTCCACCCCTGCTAGCGTCGGTTGGGAACCTTCCATTTCGAAATATCGCACGTTACTACAACTTCAACTTCTTCAAGACTTGCACTCCACTGTTAAACATGCCACCAACTCACATCTCCGGTACTTCTCGCGCCCTCTACCGCGTCTTCATCGCCCCGAACCTGCGCAACACAACTTCCATCCCACTCCTCTATGCGCCAGCATTCGCGCCGACATCGTCGCCCACCTCTCTCTCCGCGGCAACACCCAGTCTCACAAGCCGGACACAAAACCGCGGATTGAAATACACCAAAGACACCCGCCGCCATGCCATCTCAGACTACTACGTCATCGACAACGCTATCGAAGCCGACCTGATAAACCTCGTCGACGAAGAAGGCGTATTCCACAGTAACGTCCCTCTCAACGAGGCGCTAACGAGTTTCAACAAAGTCACCCATCACCTCGTACAAATGACACCAGGAAAGTACGACGAAGACGGGAACCTAGACCCAGACAGCCTACCGACATGCCGTGTGATTTCTAAAATTGATCTCCGCGCACAACATCAGCGGAAACTTGAGACATTACGACGGCAGGCCAGGGGCCAGGGTCCGGGGGCTCCTTCAAAGTCGCTAGAATTGAATTGGGCGATTGCGCCGGGGGATTTGAAGCACAGGCTGGTGGCCATGAAGAAGTTTCTGAAGGAGGGACGCAAGGTCGAGGTTATGCTTGGGCCGAAGAAGCAGGGTAGGAAGGCGACGCCGGAAGAAGCGAATGCGGTTATGAAGGCGATTACGGAGGCAGTGGCAGAGTGTAAAGGCGCGAGGGAGACGAAGAGTGAGGGGCAGGTTGGGGGTATATTGCAGGTCACGTATGAGGGCAAGAAGGTGGAGAAGGAGGACAAGTCGAAAGACGAGACGGCGTGAGGTAATATACTGTACAACATACAACACCACACGTGGTGTAACGGTTCATGAAAATCTATAGATACACTGTACAGTAAAGCACAATCAAGAGTTAATCATAACCTCTTCTCCTCTCTAGCCTTATCATCTCTCGTCTCAACCCCAGTCGCAACATGCACCTCCTGCGCCTCCTCATCCTCAACACGTTCCAGTTCCGCAGTCTCCGCCTCAATCTCCGCCCTCTTCATCTCAAGCTTCTCCTCACACGACCTAATCTCTTCCCTCATCTTCTGCTGGCCAGCGAAATGGCCCTTGAGCGTAGCAACGGCATTCTTCTGCTTGGCAAGTTCAAGCCTAGCTTCCAAGAGCAACACTTCTGCGTTATCAACGTTGGCCCTCTCGCTACTGGCCAAAGCAAATTGCTCTTCAGCACTTGCTTCGTTGCCGGTTAGGCGGAGGGCTTCGGAGCGGTGCTCGTGGATCTGTGCTGCGAGTAATGCAGCTTCGTGCTGTACCTCGTACCTTTGTACCTCGAGCTGCCAGGCGTCGACCATGATTTCTTCAGACTCTAGTCTCTCGGTGTTCAAAGCCTTACCCGCGAGTTCATGTTTTGTGTTGATCTGGTAAGTTAGAGTTTGGATACGAGGCCACTGCTCAGTCTCCGGGTCGCTGAGGTAGTCGGTGAAAGAACAGCCGGTTTTTTCGGCGAATTGCAGTTCCTTGGCTTCGGCGAGGAGGTTGAAGGCGGATACTGTTAGCTCTGTGCGCTTGGGTCCATGGGGGAGTGACTCGGCGTAGGCGTAGCGGGTTCCGGCTATGTTCTCGTAGACTCCGGCGCGGATGGTGTCCTTTTCCTTGGGATCGGAGAGGGATAGTTCACGGAATTCTTCCCAGCCAATGGTCGATTCGAGATGCGTAGGGGGCGATGAGCGGATGAAGCTCTTGTGCCAGGGCTGGAGTGCCTTGTGTGTAAGATCTTCTTCGTGGGAAATAAGTATGTTGTGCAGTGCGTCGCGCTCGATGATGACGCGTGACAGTTCGAGGAGGTTTTTGACGTCGACTTCTTCCCATGTGAGCGTCTGCTCACCACGATCCATCTCTACCAATGCTTGCTCGAGTAACGGGCGCTCTTCCAGTGTGACCATTAAGCTCCTGCCTCTGCCATGCAACTTCTCGTGATACTTGAGTATGTCGCCCAGTAGCTTCGTCGACGGGCTCTCCATCTCCATTGCGTTGTCCACAATAATCAGCTCGCCCTTTCTGAAACGGTACGACAACGCTGTCCGCCATGCGAGGTCGTAGACTTTCTTGGGTAGTTCGGTCGCAAAGTCGCGAGGCTTGGGACCAAATGCGACACCTCCACCCCTCAGCATGGGCGACTTCTTGTCTCCCAGACGAGCGCGACCCGTTCCTTTTTGTGGTCGAATCTTCCTTGCTGAACCTCGTACTTCATGTCTTGTCTTTGTGGAGGCAGTGCCTAACCGTGTACTGTCACCTTCATAGACAACGGCGCGATGTAATATGTCCCGTCGGGTGGGTAGGTAGAGGTGGTTTGCAGGGTATTGTTCGAAGCGGAGCGGTTCAAGGGAAGGGAATTGGTGGATAGTCGCAAGGACGGTCTGCTCCTCGAAAGGCTTTACGGGCACATGTCCTGGTGCTTGGGTCTTTATTGACGATAGTGTGGCCTTGGAGGGTGCACAAGTCGTTATGGAGCGGGTGGTGGGCGTGCATAGAGATTTCTTGACGACGTTAGCATGTCGCATGCACTAATGGCGACACAACGTACGGCACAGCGTGTACATGGCGCCTTCGCCCGTATCGACAGCCTTCTCAATTGGTGTGTGGCGCCACGCATGGGCGCGGATATCCTCGTGGAGGCCATGCCGGTTGGGGGTGGTTCAATTGTCCCAGTCGTCGGAGTTGGAGGCGGAGGTCTATGAAAAGCGCTAGTGTGAGCATCACCACATTTTCCAGCGGCACTATCGTTCTTAAGCATCGTCGAGTCCATCAACACCATGGCCTCCACGCCGACTCTGCGCCAATTCAGCGCGTGCCTGAGATGCGTCAGGCAGTTACCTGCCGCCGCCAATGGCACTCGCCGCCTCCTCTCCATCTCGGCGGTAGCTCGTGAAGAAGTCCAGACGCAACCCACGAATGCGACTCCACCACCACTGCCCTCAAACCCACCAGAAGGCGCTGCCCAGAAGACTGGCCCCCAAGTTACACCGGAATACATGCAGAAATGGGGTACACTAGACCCTCAGATGGTGGAGAACAAGAAGCAGGAACGCCGATTGCTGCGGAGAGAACATGTGCAGCCCATTGGATCCCGTCGTCGCCGTGCCGTCCTTCGTCGATCGACCATCCAGAAGGCCGACGAGGTTCCGTTCGAACAGCTGCCGTATCAATGTTTTCAAGAGGCAAGGAAGGTTTTACTCGAGGACAGACAAGAGAAGATCAAGGAAATCAAGGTCCAGCAGCTGCGGATAAAGAACCTGATGGACCAAGACCCGAGCATCAGTGGGGGCGCGATAGCCAAGGAGAACAGGTTGCGGAGTATGAGGAAACATCTGGACGACCTGATCATCCTGGCGGACATCAATGACCCGGTTGTGAAGCGGAAGTTCGAGGACGGACAGGGTTGGTCGTTTCCATCTTGATTCCCCTGGCATGACTGACTTGTGAAGGTGACATGAACAAGCCCATCTACCGTCATCTTGCTGATCGGAAGTGGCGCCAGTACAAGCGTCGTGTGCTTGAACAACGCATCACACAACTTGCCATCATTCCTGATTTACTCCCATCCCTCGACTTGGTGGCAGACATCGATCTTGGTTTCGGACGAAAATCAGTAGCACCCGGAGACTTTGTGGATTCCGCCACCAGTGAGAAGATGCCTCGGCTCAACGTTCAGACCTTCACACCCGGTGAGAAGCTGATCACAGTGGTAGTAGTAGACGCAGACGTACCCATCCCAGAGAAGGACAGCTTTGCCTACCGATGCCACTTTATCGCTTCCAACATATCCATTTCGCCCAGCAACACATCCATACCGCTCCAGCGCATCGCTCAAGAGGACCAGAAGACAGAGAATCTCAGCGCCAAGAAGATTGCACTCCCCTGGATCGCTCCCTGGGCTCACAAGGGAGCGCCCTACCACCGCCTAGCTATCTTCGTTTTTGGGCAGCAGGACGGCAAGGCGCTCGATGTTGCCAAGTTCAGCAAGACTCAGCGCATGGGATTCAACCTCCGCAGCTTTGCCGATTCCAACAAGCTGAGCGCAATCACAGCTACGCTATTCAGGACGAAATGGGACGAGAGCATGGCTAGTGTCATGGAGCACGCTGGTCTCAAGGACCAGATTGCTGTTGAGTTCAAGAGGAAGAGAGTCGAGCCGCTGCCGTACAAGAGGCGCACTGAGCGCATGCGGTGAGGTAGAAGAAGAAGAAGTAAGGAGTGAGTGCATTAGTCATGTAAGCCATGTGTACATTATATGAGGAACGCAACATCCATCTGTAACGGCATCACGTGCTTGGACTCTACAGCGTCGCGCGTAGCAGATGTAATGAAAGCAGCAACGAAAGCGACTGCAGGAAGCTCGAGGATGAAAGGCTGCCTGCTCTTGCTCCATCTCCTTTAACATTATTTTCGACATTAAAATAGTGATCTGGAGAGGCTGCCCCCATTGGTGGTCGCTCTTTCCAACCTTAGGCATGTAGGGTGCTTCTTTCCCTCTCTCATAACCTTACTTATTAAGCTCGTCCCTTATAAAAAATCTTCTGATCTGTCAACCCTTTCTTTTTTTTCATACAGTATCACTATTGCCGGTATTGTCATTACCGCTTCAAGCTGTCAGGCACTGGTCTCAGTATTTGTCCGGCTTCACGGTTATCATGACGCAGAATCCACCTTCCCACCCGCCCGTCCTTCCGTCTCAACAACAAATAGCACTTGCCCTTGCTGTCGTTCGCAGTAAGCCAGCTGGGGCACAGGTGCGAGGTATTTTCAAACATCCAAAGAGATTCACACCTTCTGACATAACTAGACTACGTTCTGCAGCTACGTGCTCAGATCAAACTCGGCTTAGACCTCAGAGACCGAGACGATCCCGGATACTACATCGACCAGGTTGCATACTGGAAGGAACGATGTCAACAGGCCGAGGGCGAATGCTGCAAACTCCGAGGCATCAACATCAAACTCGAAAGATCGAACCACCTACTATCGAACCTCTCTGGCTCTGTCCCAGATGCTGATGCAAGTGCCTATACAGCCAAGCGCAAAGCATCGACATCATCGCCTACGAAATCATCTAGGCTATCAAGACTGGCACAGAAACAATCACGACAGCCGGCGGCCGCGGCCCAGGAAACCATCGAGAATGATTTAGATTTCCTGGAACTTCTCGGCAAAGACGGTTCTAGACTCACAGAAGCCCTATATGCTACACACTTATTATGTAGGTCTGAGCCGGACGGCGAGACTCTCTGCTTCAATCTTGTGCAAATCGCCTCAGGTATCGGCAAGGTCATACTTATCGTTGCTCAGAACCATGAGCAGCTCTCGCGGCAAGGGCGGAGAAGCGCGGCAGCCATGTCATTCGAGCAAGATCAATCCGATTTCGCTATCGCCCTGTCTATCTGCGCAAGAGCTTTCATATCGTTACTTGTCGGTACGAGCAAACTCATAGAGTGCAATGCGGATGCGCGACTCGCGAGTTTGGTCGTCTGCGAGGTAGCAGACATGTTCAAGACCGCATTGCAATCAATTGAAATCTCGGCTCGACGAACAGCGCAAACTTTCTTGTCGCAGCCACCTCTACAAAAGAAAACCAAGTCCAAAACGCCGCCTTCAGTCGTGAAAGAGTCTGCCCCAGCCAGAGCTGTCGCTCACTTATTGATCAGCTTCCTTGGAATCCTCGAGAAGACCGATCCCGTGCACCAAAAGATATTCGACGGCTTCGTCTTCGTTCTGTTCGAACGTGTCGGAAAGAGATTGTATTACTTTACGTTTGGACAGCATCGCAGCACATCCATCGAAGGCAACATCTTGCCGCCACCCGAGCCGAGAGATGCGGCCAAGGCGACGAGACAAGATACTGACGCCCTTGCGACCCGTCTTGAGGTCAAAGCACTTGTTTTAGTTCTTGAACGCGCCATGGGTCTAGCTCCGAACCACATGAATCCCCAGAACACTCGCCCAAGTTCGGCCTCGAATCGCCCTACCCGTACGCTAAGCATCAAGACTCCTGTTACGAGTAGTCGGGCGCGCCTGAGTACTCTGGCCAAGGATCGCTTGCAGCGAACACTCGTTGCATGTATGTATGGGAATAACAATAATGACGAGTTCCTAGACGTTCTTACAAAGCCAATTCCAGCCATGCGACTGGGTTCCATGCAGAATGTGGCTAAGATCGATGACAAAGATGTAGAGACATGTTATAAGGAAGAGGTTTGGCGGCTTGTTGGGTGGGATATTTTGGCGAGGGAGAGCGCGTGGTGAGACAGCGGCATGGACTATGAGAGAACGGGTTAAGATGGGTAATCATCTGTTAGTGAAAGATGACGAATGTTGTTGTCATATCTAATCGCCGGCTTCCTGCGCTCACTGTAATTGACCAACAACCCTCCATTCCACCGCCGACTTGTTCATGCTCTCCACCCCCATCCGGCACCACCAGGTATGTCGATGACGAATCAATCCACATTTTGCACAACAAAATCCTCACGTCCACCCAGTCTTTACCACCTCCCACTAACTTTCTCAACAATACAATCCACCCCACTACTCCCGTCGCACCTAACATCCCACAAAGTCTAGTACCCCGCCTCTCACCAACCATCAAAGCATCCCTACCGAACTCACGGAGCAAGCAGCACAGGACATATATTCTCCCGCAATTTCCGGATTTGTGCTACGGGTGCTTGTAATGCGAATGTGAACGCCAGAAGTCGTCGTGCTAACTAGGTTCCTGTGACACTATACCTCTACGTATCGTTTCTCTGTAGCCGAAAAAAGAGTTTGGGGATGGGGTTGCCGGTATCATTTTGCGTCGCTGTTTGTGCTGCAAAGGGGTACGGAAATGGCATACATTTATCATGGGCATGGCATGTGAAGGAGGAGATCGTTGAGGGTATTAAGAGACTCGGTGCATTGGATGAGGGAAATGGCAAAGAGGCTCAACCATGAATTGCAAGTGAATCATATTAGAATAATTTTTACAAGTTCAACGCCTACTCTTTACACGGCGGCGTAAGCAGACCCCCGACAACAGCATGCGACCGACCCTGCTTCTCGAAAACAGTCCCCAAGGAAGAATTTCATGGCCATACATGCTGCCATTGTAGAATCATCGTTCGCATCAATAGCATTGAGCGTCTCTTCCAAGACTTTTGGTTGCCAAGTTGGGAAGAAATACTCGATCGTCTCGTTATTGATGAAAGGATCAAATTCAAAGTGACCTTGGAACATAAGAACACGACCAGATTTATATAATCCCTGTACCGCGCAATGCCTCGTACTTCCCAGTATCGTCCAAGACCGTGGTAGAGCCTCCAACTCTGGTATAACCACATGGTCATGGTGCACGAATTGCAAACTCATCTTTCCCAGTTTACCCGAGGATGGGCACAATGGCGCCTTGTCCACCATCACGGACCACTTGTTCGAGATCCTGTGTCGCGCAGGTAAACTCCAGAAGTTGGGTCTGGGACTCCCGGATCGTTCCCACGGCAATCGTGTAGGAAACCCATGGTGCTGGGACTTAGGGCCCTCCGCACTGCTCGACCGTTTAACAATACGCAAACCATGGGCAAACATCAGAGAGCTTCACCTTTCCGTAGTGACAGACGAGGACACTTTATTGAAATTTCTGGCCGTCCTCAAGAATACTCTACGTATCCTTCGACTTTTCGAAATCCATCTCATCTCTCACGGAATTAGGCGCAGTTCCTGGGACTCTGCTCTTCATAGCATCGGAGCCCAGCTGCAACTCGATGATCTAAAGCTCTTCAGACTTCACGACCAAGCCAGGCAAGATAGCGGCTTGGGTTGGCGTGTGCGCTCATTATTCGATCCTACTCGTGGATCTTGGCGTAGGAACAGAGGGTCGTATCGTGCTTTCTATAAGGACGTGGTCCGGCGTATTCTTCGAGCAGAAGGCCAGGTTGCGCTGGAGCCAGCGGCGTTTCAGCCGCAGGTTCATGCAAAATTGACTGGAGAATGTGCCAGCTAGCCAATCAGAAGTGCCCGAGCCTATGTGTCATTATCCTGGACAGCGACAGCGCAACACCATGATCATTAGTGATCAAATAGGTCCTGCATACGGGAAGAAGGTGTGGAAATGGCAAAGCCGGCCCACAACTTCACTTTAGGTCAGCCTTGACACAACGTGGCATCAAGGAATTGGAGAGCAATCGCATTCGGTTTTCCGTATGGGATCCGAAGTTAAGGTCTCCGTCGAACGCTAGCCACACTAAGAGATCGTATTACAACACGGTTAGATAGCTAGAAGCAGGCCTTCCCTCCTACCATATGCAGTGCGCCTATGTATTTCGCATAATCGCAATGTTAAAGCTGGGAGAGGAAGCGTCCGCCTGTTTTGCTTATGTTACTTACAGTTTGATTGGACAGCCTTGTGCTTTGTGGCGTGTCGTGCCAAAACAGTGTATTTGCTGCTTATCCCACGTATGCTAGCCGCAAGACGCGAAGCTTGATCGGTCATGTGGGGCAACGTAATCCCTGCCCGTTTTGTGGCGCAAACTTAGTTGCAACTGTGTTCTAGGGGAAGGCGCAATCGCTAAACACTGTACGGCCTTGTTAGCATAGTTTTTAACCATGATCATTACTACCCACATCAGCATTCCACCGATCTGCGGAACAATCTCTATAGTACCGTTCGTATGGGAAAACATAAGAGGTGGCGTCTAGTAAGCAGACATGTCTTCAAGAACCGCACATGTCGTGCAATTAGACTAAATTAGGCCTTTATACAACAAAGAAAAATTTAAGTCTAGAGTAAAGATTAAATATTAACTTTCTAAGTCTATATTAAACGTACTATAAGCCCTATGTAGCGTGTGTGCGTGTTAGGAAGGGAGTCCCTTAGAGACGATTAGATTAATTTAATAAACCCCTAATTAAGAATAGCACAAGAGCTGTTAAAACGCTTTAATAATTAAAGCAAATATGTTTAAAAGCAAAACTAAGTAAAGATACATCTTAATAATTTACTAATACGCATGTAAAATTTAACTATTAATTTAGTATAAGCATTTTTACACTAACACTATAATATAACTCTTTTTGCTACTACTTAAAAGAGATAACTTTGTTTTAAGCCTTTATTTAAGTATTTACTGCTTTCTATTTTGTAAACTGTGTAGGGTAAAAAAGCTGCTGTTGTTTAGTTAAGTTTGCATATGTAACATTCTCTGCTAAATTAAAAAGTTTTAAGAAGTTCTTGTAAAACTGTTGCTTTAATAATATTTTAGTGTTTATTCTAGTAAGAGCCTGTTTATGTCGCGTCTTTAGTAGAGGTGTAGGCTAGCAGGGTAAAATTAGGGGTTTTATTAGCGTTAGGCTCACTAACAGATTAGCTGTAGCATACAGTAATCTAGTCTAGCAGGGCACTACTCTTCTTTTGTAAACTAGCTTATAGAGTGCCTTAGGTCTACTTAGCACCTTACTTATCTACTTTTCTTTAAATTTATTTTTAAGTCTAACTATAATATTATAAAAAGTAATAGACTTTTGCTAGTTGTTATTCCCTTTTATAAGCTATTTTATTATTAACTTAGTTTTATAACTATAACTTATATTATTATTAAGCTTGTAATCTGTATAGAGCGTAGAATCTAAATAAATAAAGCAGCAGGTATAAGGCCGCCTTTCTAAGTAATTAAAAGCTAGTACGTTAACCTTAGCGTTGTGTATAACGCTCTTTTTAGAGTCCTAGTAAACTAGTAAAATCTTTACTTTACTAAGTATATTTATAGGAAGTGCAGTTTTCTAGTCTCTATGTTTTTACATAATTTTTTTAATAATATAATTGTAGCGTTAGGTAATATCTCTTGTTTTGTTGTATTTAGACCTATCTAGAAGGGCTAACTTAAAACAAGCGCTATAAGCATCTGCAGACTTGTATCTAATATAGTAGCAAGCTTAAAATTTCTTTATAATATAACTAAAGGCTTTTTTAGAAAGATTCTGCAGCAAGGACTCTACTTAAGTATTATTAACGTTAACATCCTATGCTATATTAAAATTATCTATAAGCCTATTAGTGGCTAGATTTAAGTCTCCTAAAGGTTCTCTTTTAATTTGCCTATATATTAAAGGAATTTTTTGAGCGTTTGCATGCGTTGCTTTAGGGTATAGCTTATTAGCTGTTGTATTTTGTTCTGTTGCATTTTGTTCTGCTACCTTATTCTTAGTCGCATTATGTTTAGTCGCATGCTATTTGGTCGCATTATGTTTAGTCGCATGCTGTTTAGTCGCATGCTGTTTACTCACAGCTTGTCCTGTAACGTTTTAGCCTACTGTATCTTTTTCTGTTGCTGCGCTAGAATTAAGTATAGGTCTAGTACTTAAATTTGCTTGTGTAATAGCAGTAGTGTACTTGCTTATTGCCTTATCTATCACGTTAAGTCTCTCTTAGTCTTTTAACATAAACATGCCCTCTATCTATTTCTTAAGTAA
Organism: Alternaria gansuensis; assembly: GCA_009289805.1. Classification (NCBI taxonomy): domain Eukaryota; kingdom Fungi; phylum Ascomycota; class Dothideomycetes; order Pleosporales; family Pleosporaceae; genus Alternaria; species Alternaria gansuensis. The sequence goes on along the minus strand of WBOK01000140.1, from coordinate 114,886 downwards.
CTCTGCACGTTCTTCTTTAAGGTTTTAGAGTGTATTGTTATAATCTTTAATTTTAGTTTTCTTTTTACTCTAAACTTTCTTTTTTATATTACTGTTAGTGTTCTTTAGCTTAAGAGGAGCTATATTAATAAATATTTTTAATTTGTTTTGAAGACTGCTTGCGTTAAGGCGCGTTTTATTTATATAGTGTTTAGAGCTGTTTTTAGAACATTAATAAGGGAGTGCTACTATGTTTTTGCACTTAACACTTTCTAGCACTGTTTATTTTTTTTAACTAAGGTAACGCCTAAGAAACAGTATACATTCTATTTCTTAGTAGTACAATAGCTAGCTATTTAGGTAGATTTACGACTTTTATAAACCTAAGCGTATTCTTCTATATACTATGTAGCATCCTAAAGTCTTATGTAAATATTATATGATTTTAGCCTTAGAAATAACTAAATTGTGCTATATTAGAGAATACTTGTACGTACTCCTAGAATGTGTGCTTAAATTTAGTACACCCTTTAATTTTTGCATCTATTTAGCAACTAACCTAAGAAGACCTCCTCCTAAGTATATTTAGAAACAGGCGGTGTAGACAAATATCTAAGTAAAAAAGCATCTTTTTTAGCTAGTAGCAATTTCTTTAGGAGTAGCTTCTTAAAGAGAAAATCCTCCTAAGTTTTTATTATAAGTACTAGATACATTAATTCTTATACTATTAGTTACCTACATACTACAAGATTTCTAGCAACCTATAAGTTGTATAAAAAATAGCAGCTAATCTAACTATATTAGATTTAAATTATATATATATAGCTAGCTATTATTTTTCTAAATGTATATCTACACCTGTACTTTGTACTAGTTACTAATCTTATAACTGTAATAAATAAAATTGTTCTTCTATTTTTAGAAAGATTCCTGCTATAATCTTTTTAAAGCTATAACAATTTTATTAAAATGCTAGTTGCAGGACACAGAGCTACTTACTTATATATAATAAGTGCGCACTAACTACTTCTACTACAACATTATATCTGTAAGCTTAGACTTAGCGTTTAGCATATCTAAATATAGATTGCTTATTTAGCCCCTCTATCTAGTACTCTATTTTATCTGCAGGGCTTGTAGCCTTTCTTATTTTATATTTTAGCACTCGCCTAGCCTTTCAGTAGCTAGCTGCACTAGTAACAAATACTATTCTTAAGTATCTAGTATACTCTACTATAAGCGTCTTCCTAGTATCTAAATAGCGTATTTTAGTAAAGAATATACTATTTCTCTTACTCTATATAAGCGCTAACAGCGTTTGTATAAGTTAGGGCGTAAAAGCTACTAAAGAGCTAAGCAGCTAGTCTACTTTAATGCTTACAACAAATCTTGTTCTTCTACTTTTTAGTATAAATATAGCAGCTAATATCTTACATGTTTCTTTAAAAACGTACTAGCAAACTTATAGCATAGTTAGCTTAGTTACTCTAATTTAAAGTTTTATTTACGCTAGATAAGAACTTACTATACACAAGTAAAATAGCAATATTAGTATAATAAGTAAAATAGCTATACATATATATTAATTTATGTTAGTGCTGTATTCTTACGCAACTAGATATTTAAATGCCTTAGACTAATAAGTGTTGCTTCTCTACCTGCCTTCTGTTGTTAGGTGTACAAGATCTTCTAGATTATTCACTTTAGTTGCTCTATATTAATATATATATTACTATAGCTTTATGTTCCTAAAGCGAACAAAATAGGTTAACTCTAAGTAATTATAGGGACGTGTATATAGGTAGCAACCTACACTTACAGAAATAGCAACCTTATCTATTGTAATTTTTTAGTAAGCAAGCCTAGTACTAGCATCTTAGTTAAGAATGTTTACAATAGCCTTTAAGTAAAGGTTAAACTTTTTAGGCCTTAGAAAGTTAAGCCTAGTTAGTATATATACCTTACTATAATAAAACCTAGATTCTTCTTAATGCTCTAGCGCTACCTTTTTATGGTTGCAGATAAGGAATTAGAGGACTACAACTTTTAGTTATAGATAAAGCCTAGAGTAGGCTTTACAAATTAACTTCTAGCACAAAGTCTTAGTAGAATAATAAAGCTTAGCGCTTTTATAAAAAGGCCTTACAAATATAGATTTAACCTACAAGACTTTAGTATAGTAGTTCTATTTACTAGTAGGATTAAAATTATTAGCTATCTTGCTTATGTTTAAAAGCTTATACGCAACTACTAGCAGTTAAAAACTAAGACTAGAGATTTTCTTCTAGTTTAGTAGGTAAATAATAAGTATCAGCTTAACTTAGTGTAGGAAGTTATAAACAACATATTAAGAAGAGACAATCTTCTAGCTGCTGCGATACGCTAGAATACACGCACTTTATTTAGAAGCAGAAAGATAGACTAATACTTAGGTAGTAGTAGCAACAACAAAAGCTTAGAAATATAACCTGCACTGCATAGAGAGAATACAAGTGTTGTAACACGGCAATCTAACGTTACTAAAAGCTAATGCTCTCTAGATTATAAATGTTTATATCTATAGCGACTACAAAATAGTAAATAAAGCAGGACGCGCAGTGCTATATAAATAGGCAGGTAGTTAAATTGCTAAAGTAAAAGAAAGGCTAGATGTACAGTAAATTATTAGCAATGTGCTTAAAATAAAAGAAAAAAGACTTATAACTTATAGTAAGCTTTGTAATTTTATATTACTATTACTTTACTAAATAACCTAGGCAGTATGCGTACACTAGCAAATAAAGCAACAGGCACAAGAAGTTGTTGCTTATACTAGCTATAAATAAGTAAAGTATCTAGAGCTAGATTTCTAACTATTTAAACTAAAGAAGTATACTAGAAGAAGAAACTCCTTGCTAATTAAGTGTTGCGGGATTAAAGTAGCTTAGCTAGATAGTAATAAATTTTAAATCTCCTTATTTGTAAATATAGCTGTGTTTTTTAAACTCTTAAATGCTTTGTAAGGCGTAATAAAGTTATTAAATGCTTTTTTTTAATTATAATAAAAATATTTTATTGTATCTATAATTGCTTTAAAAAGGTTTTAGATTTTATTAAAAGCCTCTTTATTAAGTAAGCTAACAATACACGCGTGTAGTAAGTTTTAGGAAATTTTAAATTTTTTTTCTTAAACTTCTCTGTATGCTAATAGAATTCTTAATAGTAAGTAAGCTCTAATTTAAGTTCTCTATTTTTTTAATTAAGAAAATTAATGTAGTTAACTACGTCCCTAGATTACTTTAACTTCTATATGTAGTAAGGTTCTATGTCTATTGCTATTGTCTAACCCCTATAGCATTTTACAATGTAGTTAATATAATTTGCTTTAAGTAGCCTTCTACAAGGTAGTTGTCTCTTAGCTAGATCTATAGTTAAGGCGAAGCTGTTTAGAGAAAAGGTCTTAAGTTTACTAGATAATTATAGGTAAAAAAGTGTAGCTAAGTTTTTTTATATTAATCTTGTAGTATGCGCTTAGCTTACTAACTATTTATAGACATAGATTCTAGACGACTAACTATCTTTCTAAGAGCAGGAAATAGCATAGAAAACGCTAGCTCTGTTAACGCTAGCTTTTTCAACGCTAGCTCCGTTAACAGTAGTTCTATTAATAGCAAAGTTAATTCTACTGCGTCTAGTACTCTAAAGTAAAAGTTCTAAAGTAAAAACAAACTAGTAAACCTTACGCTTTGAAAGCTTACGCTAACCCTTTAAGTAAAGCGCAAAATTTTTACGCCACTTAATAAAGATCTTAAAAAACACTACTAGTGCATAAATAGTGTAGATTTAGAAGGAGAAAACTCTTATTATTTTGCCTAAAAAATTGCCTAAGATGTCTCTAAGCATGCTTATTAAGTTGTAATAATTTAACATAGCCTAGAAAAATCTGTTATTAGCCTAGACAATCTAAATCTAAATCTTCTTAATATTGTGTCTGTCTTCTAGTTTTAGAGTTCCTTATTTACTATATTTAATACACCTAGCCTTTCCTTGTCTAAGATTGCTGTGTTTTATTCTCTACAGCTAGGATTAGCTAAGTTAAAAATAATAAGTATAGAGGTAGGGCTATTAAACGTGCGCTTATGCTTGTAGTAATAGTATAGTAGGCAATTTCTAGTTTCTACGCTCTTAGCGCTGTAGGCATTTACTTGCCTTTAATTAAAGTAGAAGATGTTATAATCTTAGTAAGTAATAGTTAAGTTAAAGTTAGTACGTATTAAACGCTTCTTAGAAAGTTCTTAACTGCTAAATAATAGTAAGCATTAGACTAAGCATCTTTGCAAGAAACTATAGCAGATAATAAGGCTACTACTTTTAAAAGTATGCTAGATAACCTTATGTCCTATATTCTAAATTCTTCCTCTCTACAGCGAAGCGACAATCTCCTTGCTTTTATCTAACACGCTAGTTAAACAACATATCTAGAATTACAGAAGGTAGCTATACTTCTTAAAAGTAGTAGTGCAGTACTAAGATGTTGTAGAATAGTTTTCTTAAAGATTTGTTACCTGCACTATTACTAATTCCTTTTATATTAAATGCGCAAATTCTAGTACTTCTAGTTAAGCATATAGTAAAGACTTAACTTAGCAAGTTAAAAATCTTAAAAAACTAACTATAGAGTATTTATAACTATAAATGCTTAAATGTACTACTATTAAAGACGTCTTTAATTGTTCCTAGCTAACTTCTTTCTTCTTTATAGTTTCTTTTGCTGTCTGTCTTTAGCAGCAAGTTTAAGAGCCTTGTTTAGGCTTACAATCTTATTCTTTCTATCTTTAACCTTTTAAGATAGTATTTTAATTTTATTAAAAAGCTCTATGTTACGTTGCTGCAAATCTACATTTTAATTTATAATGTATTTTAACTTAGTAAAATATTCTTCTAGATTCTAATTAGAAATTGCTTGTACAAGCAGTACGTTTTTAGCTAACTTTAAAATTATTCTACTAATGCTTTAGCTATTTTGTAATTTACCTATTTTGCTTTTATCTAGCTTAGCTTAAAGGTTATTTACTAGACTTTTAGCTTGCTTAGTAACCTTATTAGTAAACATCTATAAGTTTTTTGCAAATTAACTTAGATCTACTTTAAGCCCCTTAAAGTTTTTACGTGCCTTTAAAAGCTTACAGTAATCTTCTTAAAGCTTAATAAATTACTAGTTAAAAAGTTTACTTTTCTTTTATTTTTGTTGTAGCTCTTGCTCTATAGTAACAATCTAGCGTTATGTATTTCTAACTTTGTTTTAAGCTGCTTAAAGCTATCTATGTACGTCTTACAGCTAAGCTAGGTTGTAATAGTATAAATTATTCATGTATAGTGCAGCTTAGACACAGCATATTTAGTAGTAAGATTTTCTGCTTCCCTAATGTCTGTTAATAATAAGTACATTAACAGAATAGTTAAAGTACCTCTAATAGCTGTGCTAATACCTAATACGCCTGTAAATAACTTATTATTGCAGGATTTAGTCTCAGCGTATTTATTATAATTTAAGGCTCTTTTCTCGTTTAAAAGCTGTTTTTTCTTAGCAGTAGAAATAGAGTATTTCTTTGCTTTTAATAAGCGTTGTAAGCTTCTAGTAGAAAAAGACAGACTATTTTCTTCTAAAATACGCTTATTTGTTTTCTTAGGGTTTCTTTCTAGGTCTCTATTTACTACTTGAATAACTTTTTTAGAGACCTTAGCAGGGCGGCCTAGTTTAGGCTAAGAAAGAGGTAGAAAGTATTTTTTTTCTTTTTAATACGTTGTATAGTATTATAAATAGATTTAGAAGGCTTTTTAAGTATAGTACTAATAGCACTAATAGACTTTTGTTGTAAAGATAAAGAGTAAACTTCTTTTTTAAACTTTAAAAGTTTAATAGACATATAGAGATAATAGAGAAGAGAAAATCTTAGGTTGGAAAGAGATTATTATATAGACTAACGCTAAAAAAAGCTTACGTAATTTTAGCGCCTTTGTAGCGCCTTTTTTTTTATTTTCTAATTTAAGAAATAATCATATTATTTACTAATATTAGAAATCTGCTGACGTAATACTTATATAAGCTAGTATTACATAATTGCTTTTTAAAATTTTTTAATACGTTCAATAAAAAGTTGTAACTAGAATAAAAAAGATGATTACTAAGCAAAATTACTAGTAAGCTTACTTAAAGTAGAAGTTATGCGCTTTTCGAAACTTTAAAAATTCTAGTCCTAGCTTATTTATTTATTTAGTTATATATCTTTAAAAAAGATAACTTTTACAATTACTCTTTCTTTTTGTCACCCCTCTGTAGGTGCGACCCGATCCTATCCAGAATTGCAGGAAATCCTGCAGAAAATAGAATAGAGACGTGCGCAATAATCTTTGCGGTGCAATCGATGAATTCTAAGACTGTGCCGTCTAGGCTAACAAACGCGTTCAGCCCCAAGCGACCAATCCCGTGAAGGAATACTACGTTCTTTCAGTAGATTTATACTTAAAGCGCATCCTCTAGAGGCTCGTCTGAGCTGATAGTATCACAAGTGCTCCACGAAAATAGCTTAGTTTGAAGGAAGAATAATGTTTATGCAGATGTAAATGTGAAGACTTGTCTATCCAAGTTCGCCGAACTAAGTATAGCTTGCACGACTAGGTACTACACGCAGTGGGTCGCCTGATACAAGCAGGAATTATAGTTCTTTGCCTACTTAATAACGCCTTTTCTATCAAACAGCGGCTGGAAAATACATAAGATCTGGCGCGCCTGTCTTAGAGTATTCAGTTGCGCTATGCCTCCTCAAAACGCCACGGTCTCCGCCAACACAAGGTTTCAGGCAACTATTAAAAGGCTAAGTATCCTACAATAAATAGAGGGTGGCTAAGACTATACCCGCTAAACAGTCGTTCTCTAATAGGCTAAACACTAGGTCTTTGCGCAATCTCCACACTCGTATACAGATTTTAAAGGTAAAGAATAAGAACTGCAACAGGTCTTTCGCGTGTATATACGTCGTGTTAGAACATGTGTAAAAAGGATGTTTGTCTTAATACATTAACGAGGTAGAGGTTTAGTTATATTGTTGACCTAAAAATTGTCTAAAGGGAAGGAGAATAAGCCATAGAAGAAGAGCACGAGATAACTTATAGGCACTTAGATCTAGAATAAGCCTATATAGCAGGAAGACAAAATGGATTATATTATTTATAAAAGCCAAGCATGTAGATCTATCTATCTAACAGCTAAAAATGTAGTAAAGATTAGCAAAGTAGCTAAAAGATCTTCTTTGCAATTGCATGTTGCATACTATAGAGGGTTTAACATGCGCTCTACTATAATAAGTACAGAACTTTCTAAGTAGACAAGAATAAAACTTTTGTACGTTGTATGCTATTAATTTTATATTGCTATGCTTATTAATTTAGGTAGTACAAGTACTGTCGCTACAAACGCGTGTCTGTTATTTAGGATTAAGCTAGGCGCTTAACGTTGCATAAGACCCCAACCACCTTAGTCCCTAATAACTCTACAATTCGGCTTTAACAAAGTGGGCTCTTGCAGTTGCTGCTTTAATCTGTACTCAGAGTCACTATCAATAGACAGCATCTTAACATAGTACAGGAGGAGAATTCAAGCGTGTATAGGAAGCGTCCCAACAGCGACAAGGCAATGCCACTGGATGTTTGTTAATAACACAATGCGAACAAATCGTAGGTTTAAGGTCGAGTTAAGAAAGCAGAGCGTATTAATTAACCACATTCCCTAATATTCCATTACTATCCAACGAGGATCACACAGGTGCGTATGGTTGCACACTTTCTAGTCCTACAATATACTCCGCCCCTTCTGTATCGTGGACTATAAATTTGTCCCCGCGCATGCCAATTAGCGTCATGTAGGCACCTAAGTTTAGCTTTACCTGCTTTCTAATTAGGCTAACTAAGAAGACCCGTCGTTGTGTGTTATTGGCATTAACGTGACCATGTATTCTTGTGGCCCATTCTAAGATGTTCTGCAACGCAGCCCCCTCTTCAGTAGCGCTTTCGCTATTATTACCGTTAATACAGTTAGTCAACCACCTTACAAGATCCCACAATGTTATAAAAGATTTAGGTAGCTAAATCTTACTTAACAATAGGACCTAGAGATATGCTATAACCGCTAATCCACTCTAGTTAATTTTAAAGGGAAAAGAGCAAAGTGTTACTTAGCTTCTTAGTATTAATTCTAGTGCACCTTTCTAAGTTTTAGAGGCGCTTACTCTTGCATAGAATGCTAACATGTCGTAAGCCTTAACGTTCTCCTAGTTAATGTGTAATCTTGTAGTTCCAAGTCAGGATTACTATTAATTTAGAGGTAGCTTAGATAAAGACACATACTTTTGTAGAAGTCTGCACTTAATAAATCTCCTACGTGCTTTCTCTTCTTCTTACTTTCTATCGCTTGACTTGTTGTTAAGTCAGGCAATACAGCCTAGGGGCCGAATACTAAACCGTCTAAGGGATAGCCTGTAGGCATTCCACTAAGGTATGCATAGGCAGCTCGCTCCTGTCTAAGTCTTGCATTAAGATCCTAATTCTGTTTATAGAGCTCTACAATCTAGAAATAAGATTCCTAAGGTTAGGTATTTAGGCTAATTGTATAGTTATTGTTAGGTAACTTCGTAGGTATAGTTGTTAGAGCGGAGTATTAAGACTGTAAGGCCTTAATATATAATCAACACATAGACTAAGGGCGGAGTTCATGCTATTATTATTAACAAGCCAATACAGAGATAGGCTTATTAAACTAAGGCGTTGCAAGAGGCGAGGCCTTCCTCAGTATAGAAGAGCAGCACAATAATTAGCAGGACTGCATGCAGCATGCACGCATATAGAGATGTTAAAGCATTTTACATATCAAACAAGCAAGGTACACTATAACGCCACAAGCATTAAGCAGAAATTTCAAGCCAGCTTGGCTAAGTAATCACCACTTAGCACTCGTTTAGCAACTGCAGTGCAGGTCACCTAGAGAAGGGCGATAGACCTAGGGTAAACCCGTGTTAACGTCCATAGTCATAACGCTGTGGCACTTGTCGCTAGACTCTAGCTTATCTATTGTTCCCCGTATTAAAGTACAGTACATGCTAGTTTCCTCTAAAGTTAACAAGGAAACATATTTTCTATAATATAGAAGAACTACACTAAGCCTTTAAAATATACTTATTTCTCTTAACCCCGCGTTTACAAATTAGGTCACTAATTTAGACTTCTGTTGTTCTTAAAATCTATTATAGGAGTGGCTTCAGATTAAAGGCATGCAACATATCTCCTTAGCTATTAGGGCTAAAGAGGCATTAAGTGAACTAGGTAAAGGAACGAAAATCCTAAGCTAAGAACAGATAAGTCTACTAGTACATAATGGCGATACATCACAAAGGAGAGCACATCTAAAAACATAAGTTATTTACTCTATGCTCTAGCCCAGAATAATACAACGGCAGACTAAATAAGGCTAGGGATGCTCTACATATAAGAATCCCACAGCTACGCTTCCACTTAACATGCTGTATTCAAGGAGTGCTTACGCTAGTTACTATAGTAGAGCTAGGTCTAGCAATGCAACTAAGTCTCGTTAAGATTAAAGCATACGCAATATCTTAAAATTACAACTTAGGAACAAAGACCTTAACAAGAATCTAGACAATTTATTAACTATGCAAAAGTAAAAAGCATCTAAAGTTGTCTCTATAAGCTTTGTTTGCTTAACTAACTATAGGTAGATTGCAGAAGAACAGAGTGCTTAGAAGATAAGCGCATTCTTAAACTCCCTAAGCTAGGTTAGTATAGAAAGTAATATATAAAACAACAGGACAACTTGCGCGTAAAGCAACTTTACTAAGTTACTTAGTATTACTAAGCTAATGTTTATGCTTTAAAAAGTCTTGTATACACTGTTAGTACCTGCACTAATATAGTCAAAAGCAATAGTATTTGCAACAGCAGCCTGCACCTAACTATAGATAACTCTAATTAGTGCTTGCTAGCCTACAGATAGCTTATCTATTATAGTAAAGAAGCACTTGCAATCTTGCACAATCTTAAAGTACAGCCACAATAATATAGTTATGCTACTATAATACTCTGCTTATAGCAAAGCTTTAAGAGAGTTAGTTAACAGTAGCCTTTTATGTTCCTAGGCTAAATGTAATAAAAGTACTAATCTCTAGTTTTCTAAAATATTAATTTAACAGCTTACAGTGTTTGTAAGATACTCTAGGAGCTCTTTATTAGCTTTTCTAGCAGTAGCAAGGTCTGTAGGCGTAAGCTTCTGCACTCTATTAAGTAACTTCTAGAGTAGCACCCTAATTGCGTAAACTATTTCAGGACCTTCTCCTAGGCTTTCTCTAGGGGGCATGTTGCTTCTAGAGATAAAAACAAAGTCTGTCAAGATAATGTAGAGGTAAGCATTAATGCTACTTAGGGAAGTGTTAGAGGGGTGGCCAAACTTAAGTGTAGTAGTAACTGACCGTGCCAGATCACAACATATCCAGGAACTTCTCTTCGTTTCCTCGCATATCAGGGTCTTCTAGTTTTAGCTAGCTAAGGCGTTATTAGGAACACATGCACTACATCTTGTCAGTCTAAACTCTAAAAGAACAGTAACTAATCTTACTAGTAGCTAAGATCTATGTATATGCAGTACGCACAACTTATGTTCTTCCAACTCTTACAAAGCCTTCTAACCTAGTTAGTATATAGTGCAGCCAAAGTCATAGTTTGTGCAAAGGCGAAACTCATCTCCTCACGCTTGCATGCGAGAATGTCTTTGGCGTAAGAGTAATATGCCATGCCTAGACACTCTGTACTGTCGCTAATCAATTCACAGCTCCTAAGCGCAAGAAAGAGGAGTGCGTTAGCATTTTGTAGGCACAGCACAATTAATCTTAGTATCGCTGCGTTATCGCCGTACTTTTTAATAAAATCGTCGCACATCTTCCAAGGTGCGTTAAACATCAGGTGCAGGACGTGCACGTTTTTGTTATATGCATTAAAAAGCTCGCATAGCTTTTAGAACGAGAACAGCGTTGTGTAAATCTCTTAACTAACTTCAAGTAACTTAGAATCTAAATCGTCAGCGACAAGTCCTAGGTGGGTAGCGATAACGCGCGTTAAATAATAAGTATCTGTCGTGATCTTAGTTACGTTCTTTAAGCCTCGTTCCTCCCTAGAGATAGTTAATTGCAGACTATTAGTTAGTTATTGGCTACATACTTAGATGGTGGCGCACTCTCATACTCGCACCGTTTGCCACTTTTATAGCATGCCTTGCATAGGTTTAATCCGTCGCACTTCTGCTTGCGATTCCAACAATGCGTACAAGCCTGCTGAGCTCGACGCTTACGCGTCTGAGGTGTTTCTTCGTCGCGTAAGTGTGAGTAGCCACGTCGCATGTCGGAATTAGGTAGATCGTACATCAGGCTTTCAAAGAAACGGTCACAATAGACCTGAGGAATAAAGTTGTAAGAGGGGACAAACAAAGGCCCAAACAGTAGGTAATTCAAGCATACGTCAACAGACTGACAAGGTAAAGACTTTTTCTAAAAAGAAAGTAACAGCTCTAGAATAACTAAATTGTAGAGCAATTGAGATAACCTAAGGCAAAAATAATTGCGGCCAAGGACGGAGTGCCACACCACTAGCTAAGCCATTCACTAAAGCCCGCAGCTGGCTTGCAGTCACACAGTCAGGGGTAACCCTGTATGCTAATCTTGTACTAATGCTCACCTGTTAAATTCACGAACGGCTGGCTTCGGACTTGCTACCGCTATAGGCATAGCTGTGTCATTGCTACTAAGCAAACACCATTGCGGCAATCGTAGCTGTGAGCAACATGCTCTGCAGTAAATCCTAGGAAGTATTCCACCATGCATGTCGTCACCACATCATTAGAACTAGTCACTTCAGATTAAGTGGTGAGAATCGGCCCTAGATCACATGAGCATCAAATGAAGAAACAGCAATTGAATACATTAGATACATTGTCCATGTCCATCTATTATCATCAACACCCCTAAGCCCCGAGATTTCCGTTCTGGTGATGCAAGATCAGTTTGAGCAATCCGTTCTCATCGGTGTTATCGGAGTTGAGCAACAGACCGCTTGCCAGGAGAGATTCTTTCAATTCGGCATGCATTTCTGGAGGTATATTGGTAGTGAAGAGATTGAAATGGTCCTTGTCCATACGACCAACAAGAGCCTTATTGATGGCATCTAGTCCTTGGCATTCATTCTCTGCTCTCTGTTAACAGCGATCTACTAAGTGAAGTCAAGACAGACCAAGTTGATGCTTCTGTCGCGCCATAAGTTTCTCGTAATCTTCATAACAGGCGAGGAAACGCGTAAGCTTGTGCTTGCCCTCTACAGTATCGGTTTTCTCCATGACATGAACCTCAGGAAATACTTCTTCCTTCTCGGGCAATATGGCTTCGATGTAAACAATATCCTCCCCGTTCTTCTCTGTACATGACCATGCCAGGATGATGCGAAACGGAATCGTTACAGCGACGTTGAAATTCTCCACGTGATGTAGAAATTTGAGGAAGTTTGCCGATGTTGGCAGTCGATCTAGCCAGTCTCGAGCAGATTTGATTGTGTCGTCGGGCGGACTAAAATACTTCAAGAGAGTTTGAAGCATGATAGGGACGGTTAATCGCAGGAGGAGGTTCGGAATTGGAACAGTAAACCAAGATATAGAGCGTGGCGAAGCCAAAGAGATAGATACTGTAAGTCTTATTACAGGATTCACAGTTGCTTTTATTATATCAAAACTGCTCCTCAAGTGAGGAGCCGTGTCCAGCTCCACAACAACCATACATCCTTTATTAAGCTATACCCTTTGTGCCGTTTCTTCACCACTAAACTGCCATGTTGACACTATTTGCAGCGTTCTTGCATACATAGTACGACATAAACGCCGACTAAGATAGCGAACCATGCCTGGGCACTCTTTCACCGCCAATCAATCTCACTGGTGGCTTCGAAGACAATGACAATGCAGGTCTAGGCTGATATGCGCGGGCTGCTAGCAGCGCATAAATTAGTGGTGACAGAGCGCGCATTCTGGACTAAAGCAGCTCTTCTCGCTTGCGCATTAGTATTCGGGGTGATCATCGCGTTAAGGCGACCTTTACGAACTGCTGTTATGGGTAGCAGCATTTGGGCATATTATTGATTGTTCGCATAGCACAGGTCACAGCCTATTGCAAGAATCCTTCTTGTGGTCATTGTAAGCCTGATGGACACCGAGGAAGAGCTCTTAGCGATAGTACTGCAAGTACCTGCAAAAATTTACATACTCAGAATAGACTGAACGTATGCCTGTAGAATGGGAGGGCACTCTGCGAGCGGAAGCGCTTCGCCAACTTCTACCTGCAACCACTCCTTGGGTGGGAGGCCACGGTAAACAGGACCCTGAATATGAATGCGCTTCTCCTCAAGCTGCGACAACCGATCGTAGACAAACTCTCCGATAATATCCTGTAGTTGCCTAGCGATGCGCTCGCTCTTAATAAGTGCGCCAAAATCAACTCTTTCCAGGAGGCTAACCTTGTCCGATCGGGTCAGGACAACTACTTCATGGCCATAAACTCCCTCACGACTTGCGTGAAAGGATCCGACTGCAACAACTCCCGTAATCATCTCAGGAGGAAAGGCATCCATGACAAGACTTGTATGCTTCGGAGTGGTCTGGGGCAGAGGGAGCATATCATCGGAAGCAGCATACTCGAGTGCAGACAGGTTTGCTGTACACATAGGATGCCTCATATCTCCCTTCAAGTCGCTGGACCCCCTGTAGGTGTTGATCTCGGTGTTGATACCGGTGTTTAAGCGATGTCTAGTATCCGGAACAATAGCCTCTTCTAATGAATGGAGAGAAGCTCGTCGCGAGTCTGGTCCGCGACGCCAAGCTGGGGAGTTCCAATGATTAGGCCTTCTCTGGGTTGGAAAGAAACACGATCCTAGCCACTTCACTAAGCCAATCCAGTCGGACTGTACGGGATCAGCTCCCGCATGTAGGGATGGATGCTCCGGGGTGCTCGCTGTGGTGGCGGCCTCCACCGGTCTGCTGCAACAACTCTTATCGAAATCCGTGATCCTCTCGACTGTATCTTTGTACAGCTTTGTACGGCTGAATTGCATTGTGAAGAAGCTTTCGACGGTAAAGACCCTATCTTCATCTAGTTGTATCGCAGAGCTTGGCTCGAAGGATTCCGAGAGGTTCACCTGAACATAGTGCGTGCCGTCCTTGCACCATATGTTACGGCAGGCTTTGATTTGTGGCTTTCGAGATTCCAGGTGCATCGATTTTATGCGAATATTTCCGATGTTGTAGCCATGCTTCGCTAAGTGGTGTATATATGGTTCGTAGCAACGGTGGCCGAAATGCGTTGGGCAATGATTGCATTGGAACTTTCCGTCCGCTACGATATGTCAACCTTCAGCTTCACTATAATCGTACGCATAGGCGGAGGAAATGGGTGACTTACAATTGGGGAGAAGGACGAGTTCCTCTTCACGTGGTCGCTGGTCTGAAAGATTGGGCTAAAAGGTTAGTTCCTTTCTTGCCCTCTAAAGTTTAGGTTGGAGAAAAGTGATGAGCAGCATACCCGAGATGCAGCTACAGTATCTTGAGCCATCTTGCCAGTATTTTGGGTTCGAAAGAAGGCATCTGATGAAGGACGCAAGAGCGGTGAGACGATGGATGCAGGACATCTCAGCCTCGCAGGAAAGGTGCACAATATATGGGGATCTCAGCAACCAGATCATCAGCGTGCTTTCGGGTCATCCTTTTCAGCAACGCACGATTGGTTCAGAAACGGAAAGGCCCTTACTTCCCAAGAAGTGGGTTCAATGAGGGCCGTTCGTGATGAAGGCGGATGTGAATACATCGCAGGACTTGCGGTAAAACTCCGGCCAGCCTAGCTGGGCGCTGAACGCAACAGGTTTTAATTAGAAGGATGTTATCAGTGCAAAAGTTTATTGCAAGCTAGGGACGCCGTCGAATTGACTGCATATACGGATGTGGATACGAAGCGATCCCTACGGCAGCATTGACCAAAGCCATTCGAATGTATATGCAGAATGCGGCAATGTCATAAGGAGACTGTTTTGAAAGCGCACCATTAGTGGACGCTTTATGCTAAGCGCTATTTGTTACGCCACTCGCACGCCTGCCGCTTCGCTTCGCTTCTTGTTGAGAAGCAAGCTAACCTCTTTGGGGGACACCAGCTGGTGTCTTCCAAAGGGGTTAGCGCTATCCCTTACTCCTACATATGCCACCCTCATTCAACGAATGAATTTTCCTTTTCACACAATGTCGGAAAAAGAAGAAGTTGTTCGACTCAACGCCAAAATCAAAATTTATGAAGCTCAGCTCAATGCTTACGAAGAGAAGATCACCGAACTAGAGCGCAAACTTCAGGCCTACGAACAACCAAAGGCATTATGCCGTAACGTTGAAGTCCCCGCGAAATCTTTTTACAACGCTCCAGTTACCCACGACAACCAATTCCTTTCGAATCCTGTTTCGTCGCTCTCACCGACTGAGATTCGGCGCTCTCCAGATTTTCAACAACCATCGGGTTTCGAAATTGTTCTTTATAATCCCACGAAGTTGGACGACACGAGTAAGAAGAGAAGTTCTGACTGTGTATCTCAAAAGCCTCGGAAAAGGAACCTGCAGGCGCCACAGTGGATCGCTGCGGGGCAGAGAGTGCTTGGCAACATCAAGAAGGGCAAATTCATCGCGGAACATTTTGGTTTGCAGAGCATCGAATCATCAGAGCCACAAGGATCACCGTATGAGAGAGGCAAAATATTGGCTGAAAGAGCGGCATGCAGTATTCATAATGCCACCCACGTGGCGACCACGGCGCAGACGGAGTTATTCTTCTTCCTCTCCGCATTATGTGTGCTCGAAAGTCATAACACTTTCTCCCCGGATGAGATTGATAAGATTATGATTGTGTTGGAAGGTCAAACCGAGAACTACCGTCATCGACGCTCCATTCTTCATGGAGCAAAGTGGTTCCATGAAAAGGTGATATTGGAATTGTGGAAAAAAGGTTGGAGCCTTGGCCATGCCATCGCTGTCGTCGCTCTGAGTAGGCTCGCCCTCCCTGGAATGCAATGTAAAGCTAATAATATTCGTAGATTCTCCTAACCCCCCGTCTCAGTATGAACATGTGCGCCATGAGAAGAACATGGATCTCTTCATACATGCATTCGAAGATGTGAAAGAATACTCGAAGGAGGTCGAACGCATCGGATGGCTTTTGTTTGGATATGTGAAGCTTTGGGAACCATCTGTCAAGTAAGTCAAAACCCAAAAAATCGATATGATGATATGCTCAAACATTTAGGCCACGTGACATTGTTCGCCTCCTTTATCCCAACATACCTTCATTTGGTTGGTCAACAACAACCCAAAATTTCGATGAGTTTACTCAGTATAACTCGGACGATATTTTTTCAATCCTTCATCCAGATATGTTCTCATGCAGGACTTTGCCGCCATTGCCTATAGCGGAAGGCCCGGGACCATGTCCATCTATCGTACCGACCGCGAATATTCTAGAAGGCGATTCCGATTCTGGTATTGGTACTTTTGAGACACTTTACAAGCCGGTCCAAAATGCTAGCCAAATTCATTCGGCACCGCTGAGAGATTCCGCGTTGATACACGAATTGGCTCGCTGGTTAGGGAACGACCTGCCCACTGCATTATTCTCAAGAACGAATTCAGCCCAGTCACGTTGGAATGATGAAGGCGAACATGTAGAACTCGCACCATCTGAGGCTGGAGTTAATCAGCACCTTTTGGCAATTATGTCGACTGAAAATCGACGCAAAGAAGCCCTGTCCTCTCTTCACAAGTGCTTCAAAGGAAGTCAACATTGGACGTACACTGGTAGTTCTCATCCATCAAAATGTCAAATTTCGAGAGATACTGGATCTTGCCTCGAAGCTCTGAACGGGGTTTGCTTCGCATTTCCGAGAATTGAGAGTAAAGAACCACAGTGCACCTCCTTGGCACACTTGCTTTATCCACTTGTCAGCAAAGTTTTAGGTCATCTCAAGGGTGTCCAATTATCGAAGAGCTACCACAACAAGATAGCAGAAGTTCTGCTTGCCGCGGCAAAGGTCCCTGACATTCGGGTGCATGTTGTACAGGAAATCACGGATTATTTAGACGAGGCATCACCCCTAAGCCTGCGAGCCGAAGCAGTCCTTGAACAGAGCATCTTACACCGTCTCCGCGGAGATTACAATAGGTCTGAAAGCACTATTCATGACTTCTGTTGCCACTGCGGATGCCAGGTCGATGACTGCCTGTCAAACTTCTTCAGAAGTCGAGCCTCCGAGATGCAAGGACGGGTAAGAGCAATTTATGGGCTGCTTCACCGTTCACATCTGGAGAACCTGGTACAACGCGAGAAATATGACCTTGCTTCGCGTCAGATTGGTGACTGGCCGGAACCATCCTCGCCAATGGATTGGGCGACCTACTCTTCCAGAACACTTACCTCATGCAAAATATACCGGTCACAGGGCGACTTCGAGGTAGTGCGGGAAACAATGGAAATGTGCCTCAAAACACTGCACGACTATGAGACGGTCTATACTCGGATGATTTGTCAACTCCTCGATGCGTACTCAGACCTTGAGCGTCCGGATCTATCTGTGCAACTCCTATCTTCAACGAAAGAAAAGCTTACAGGTACGGCACTTAGACGCATTCTGGTTTCTTCAATAGACATCGACATACAAAGAGGACGCTACTTCGAAGCCAGGGAAACCATCATGCATATATGTGGGGATTTTGAAGCGATGCAGAACCTGAATATCAGCAATGAGTTACTGCACGTACGATTACTGATTGCATATGCTCGCGTTAGCCATATGTGCGGTGAGTTTAGTGAAGCCATTCAGAGATGGAAAGTTGTGCTCGAACATGTCCAGAGGTATGTCAGTTTTCGAGGGGAGGGATTCACCTATGCTGTCATCCATTTATCAATATCACTCGCGCATCTCCAATTAAACGCACCCAGCGATGCTGCGAGCGCCTTTGAGCAGGGAAAAAGAGTGTTACAGGCAACAAAACGAGACTACTGGATACCAACACTTCAGATATGGCATCGGTACGTCGTTTCAGAGATCTACACAAAATCCAGGTGGAATTGCTAGTATAAACTACTATCAGGAAAGGGTGAACCCCCACGCCTTTGTTACACTTTAAGAATACAGCTCAATTCTTTTCCGAAGAAGGTAGTCACCTGCATTAAGGGGCTCCCATTTGTGCGATTCCCCTACAGTGCTGCATTCCTTGAGAGGCTCTATCATTGTCTCTGCCTTGGGGAACCCGAAGAAGGCTATGCTATATCGTTCAGGAAGCAGTTCTGGAGCTTCATCCTCATTTCTCTTCGTTCCGTCCGCCAATGGGGGCTCTGATACACGATGCACAGAGTTTTTCCAACGACCATTTGTCCATCGCATAATTAAGTGACCCGCATTGACCATAATCATGCTAGGGTCAGGTTTAACGTCGTAAAACGTCGCAGTCTTGCTGACGGCTTTCGAAGACGTCTCACGCATAGATCCCATGTCAGCGACTTGTAGACCGCCTACATCGCTGTCGAAGTGAAGCGACAAAGTGCTCAAGTCGGAATGCGGTGAGTCGCGAATGACCTTGCCCGAGCGTAACAATGGAGCGGATACTTCAGGGTAATGTATGAGGTTTGCCACATACAAGGAGCCATCATGATGCTGGCCTAGTGATTCCCTTGAGTCTAATTCGAGCGCTATAGAGAGACACTCTAACAGTTGGTCCATGAGTCGCGAGCAGTCCTAGTATAATGAGTTACTACTCCGTAATTTGTGGGTAGGCAGAATACCTGATAAAATGCTGCAGTAACTTCACGAAGTCCAGGTAATTGAGCTTCAGTGGGCCAAAGACCCAAAGAGTCATCTCTCGGGTTTGCGAAATCGAAACTTTCCTTCAAACACCTGTGACCACCAACTTTCTCTTTTTCTATGCCGATATATCCTTGTTGAAACGATTGAGGCGTGGGTCTAAGCTTCTCCTTCTCGTGTCTCGAAAGGCTGAAGAACTCTTTGCTCTACGGTTTTTTCGTCAGTTGAAGTCCAGTCACGAGGATAATGACTCACTTTTTGAAAGCACGCTTCGAGCCGGCCCATTGCAATGCCGTGGTTCCGGAGGAAAAAGAATCCGGTTGTGCGGAGAGCAGCATCTACTTCAGCAGCTATCTGCTTGCGTTGTAAGGGGGTACCATTCCGGAAACCCTCAAAGTCGACGGCTGGCGTAGTTGTATACATTCGTACGGATGTTCGAAATCTAGACAGCTGTGCCGATACAGAGAACATGATGAGCGCCAGACGGTGTGTTGTTGATTGGTGGACAGCCGAATTGCGCCTGGACTCCTTGTTAGAACACGTGTATCACAGTAAGCGACATGCATGCCACCGTGGATGGTCCGCCGCCGTAGCAGTGTCGCGGGACAACTTGAGTTAATCCGATACAACACCAAGTTCGATTGATTTTATTAAAAAAATTCTGCTGCTAAACGAGTGGGTTTACGTAGAGTTTATCTACATGGCAAAATCACAACAGCCACGAAATCTTGTCAAACTCTTATGGAGAGAATCCAACTCATAAATGCCTTTAGTTGTCCGTTTCTACCACCCGACACGTAATCGTCCAGTCAATCCTGATATATGTCCGGATTGACACAGAAACCGACTTTAAAAGCTCTACTCCACTACAATCAGTTTACCTCACGGTTCAATGGTAGGATATACTGAATTTACCTGAGCGTGTTATTGCTCATGCAAGACAATCCTCACAAGGTCGGCGGGCTTTAGTCGATCCCATGTGTTTATCTGGGACGTTGGTGCACGTTCCTGCGCAGCCTCCACTCCGTTCGACTGTGTAGGTGGTCTTTGAATGACCGCAGGTGTAGACAGTGGTATTGACGTGACGTTCGCACATAGTGAGAGTTGAGGGGTTTTTGCGAAGTCGTAATGTTGAGTTGAAGAGCTAATTTTCGGTGATTGAAAGAGCAGGAGTAAGAGTGTGTGGATAATAATGAAAGAAAGCGGAATGAAGCCTTGACCTTATATAATTGCTTCGAAATACTAAAGGTTTGGTTATCTGTTATATGACGCGGTGGCGCACACGGAGCGTCTACGAAGTGTTCATGGTTCGTTGATAAATACACTAGGCTGACCGCAACTGTAGCGCCATGTCAAAACTCCTGACTATGACTAGGATTATTAGTTGCCGGGGAGCAATGCGAGTGTGTGGCACAGGAAAGCATCACTTCTGCGCCATCGTCAGCCCGCGTTGGACACATGCTGCCAACCACGCCTCATGAACCGTCACATCATGCCCCTAAGATAGGTCTCAATCTGTCCCCAAAATGCCCCCCAATCACCCCCTAAACGCCACCCTACCTCTCTATCTAAAGATCCGAACAGCACCCTTCTGGCGGTTAGTTCATTCTGACTCGAGATCTTGGAACGAGCAATGGTATTCCTTTGCATCACCATATAAACTAGCTCTTATGAGCGACCAATCTCGACTCGGACGGGTTAGCCAGCGGAATACTGGCTGGCAACATGCATTGAGGATTGCATGACCCCCTTTCGTATCGATATTAAAAGGCATGAATGACTGAGGCACACTGAGTTTCCCCCAGACGCTCCACAACATGTCGCTTTTTTGCCTTACGTAAGCCTACTCTTATTGGGTAAGATACACGCTAGAGCACGCTGGTGCTGCGGGGTGTCTGATTACTAATCAACTCTCTGGGCACGTGGATGTCCCTCTTAGCGCTCAATCCCCCTTAAACTCCAAAATCGTCAATCATTCTACTTCGATCATATTGCTTGCCAACTGTTATCACCAGGCCTAGTTGTCAAAACAGCTTTCTTCCTCACCCGATATATGTCATGTCAGAGGCTCTGGCCACTTTTTCCGATGGGACAGCTGTGCCGATGGACGGCAAGTTCCACGTCGATCCGTCTCGTCCGCAGTCAAGTGTGAAATATCTCAAGTCATGGCACCCCCCTGGGATATCAGAAGTGCTGTCCGGTGGCAATACAGCACGACTGGGTTTACTCCCAGATGGAACGATTCTCAAATATGTTCATGATAGAGACGATCGCTGGGCAATGAAGGGCCTGGACATCGAGCATCACATCCTGACAGCCTTGGGAAGTCATCAAAGGCTCGTTAGGTACTTCGGCACACATGAGCATGGTCTTAGGTTCCAATTCGAGGTCAATGGTGACATTCGCCGTTACTTTTCTAAGACGGACTTCAAAATCATTCCCATCCGGCAACGAGAGAAATGGGTCCAACAAGCAGCAGAGAGCATTGCATTTATCCACTCAAAAGACGTCATTCACTGCGACATTCACCCGAACAACTTTCTTCTCGATGGAAAGCTTAACCTCCGACTCTGCGACTTTGCTGGCTCCCTGTTTGGCGAGCTAGACGGAAAGGCAATGGAGAGCACACCCTTCTTCCTTCCAAGAGATCCCCTATCGACACCAAATGCGAAATCCGACATTTTTGCGTTGGGGTCCGTTATGTATTACATCATGACTGGCCGCGAGCCATACGATGGCTTGTCAGAGGATGAAATTACCGCCCGCTTTTCTCGAGGGGAGTTTCCTCATGTGGATGAGTTTGAATGTGGCCAGACTATTATTGGATGTTGGACTGGGAAATTCAATAGTGCTCAAGAAGTTGTAGTGAGTCTCTCAGGAGAAGCTGCTGGGCAAGTGTCAAGGACACCCACTGCGTAAAGAGTGATTCCTGGATCTGTGGTGGAGGAGTTCTGCTATATCGCAAAACAAGGCACTCCGCAAACGAGGCGCGAAGGCGATGACGATCCGGTGATTTTCTAGTCGTAAGTGGTCGGGCAGTGGGAGACGACCCTCTGCACGTCATCCAAGCAACGCCATACAAATATCTAGATGTGATGAGGAGTTTTATTGCTTTGAAGTCTAAGTACCCTTCGGGTTTCTCGTAACGGATTGGTCTTCACTACATATTGGGGGATATGAATAAGCCCTGTTTTGGATCCTAACATTAACTGGGTGGACATCTAAAATGGCGTAAACGTTGACCCGACAACCGCAAAATACCCACACACCGTGTCGACGATCATTTTTGGCATCATCACGTTCACCGCTTCCGCACTATTACTGTCATCTCTATTCGTGCTACGAAACTTGCAATTATGATGCGTGCACGGTGCGAAGCCGTTTGCACAGCATGTTAACGTAGTTGTGTCTTGTGGCAAGGTGAGGGTCGCAGCAAGTGCCCGGGGTCAGCGGCCACATCTACCGCCTCGACCTCGCCTCCGCCCAATGTTCGTAACTGTCTTCGTGATGGCGGTGAACAAGGAAAGAACATAAGTTCGAGGGTGAGATGAAGCAGGCAGCTTAGATTGTGGTGTGTGTGTAGAATGTACGTCTAAAACGGCTCGAGGGAGATAGCGGAGATAAATCAGTGATGGTAAGAGCGAAAGGCCAAGGCAAAGCTAGCACAGACCAACCATTATCTTGGGGTGCCGACGTTGCACCGAGCCAGCTATTGGCCCCCAGTGTCGCGCGTTCGCTGCGATACTCCTCAACTGCCACTTATTACTTTGCGTTTCTCTTGCCACGGCTCTTCTATCCTCTTTGAAGCACGCAGGTCGCGGCCGACCGCACGCGCAACGTCGCCGCAACTTATTAGCGAATATTTTAGAATATTTACACTATTGCAATTACAGATTATCTAGTCTAAACTAATAGCTAGAAGGTTAGATAGCTTTCGCGCTTTTTTTAATTCTATATATAAGGATGTAGGCGTTCCTAAAACCTCCTAAGTGCTAGGACTAGTAAGAAGTAAAAGTATTATAAATATATCCTTTTAAAGCGCTTATCTAATGTTAACACAAAGACCTAGGGCTGTCTAGTTGCCCTTATATTTACTCTTTAAACCCTTAAGGCCTCTTATCACCTGCCCTTAACTTGCAGCAGCAAGAATCTACTTAATAATCTGTTAGGACTTATAACTGCTGTTAATACTAATAACTTTAATGTTAACTAAATACTTCTTCTCTTACAAGCAACCCTTCGCTAAGAATCTAACAACATAATTTAGAACACAGTCTACAACGCTGTTACTAAATTAACACTTCTACTCCGCCCTACTTTATCTTTCTAACAAACACCCTTTTCTATTAACACAGGCAGCTTTGCAAACTTAACAAAGCACTGTAAACACGTAAATAATGTACTAAAAAAGAAGCTAGAACACCTATACGTTAGCATACCTAGTGTTAAGACCTAGAACTAGGACTTGTGGAGAAGTCTTCACGAAGACGTCGGCATTCCTAGACAATAGCCTAACAAGTAGCTAGCAGTCACGTAATTGCTTAGTGCTTAGTGCTCTTAGCACGACTAAGTAACACTAATTACACTGTAAGACTGCTTAGTGCTTAGTGCTCTTAGCACGACTAAGTATACTAAGTAGAGCATATACTTGTTAGTATATAGCAGTAGGCATTAAGCCTTTATAGCTTAGTGTATTTAACTTTAAGTGTAATCTAAGGATTACCTAATTTTTAACTTTTCTATATTATTTACATTATTCTACTAAACGTGCTAACACACCTCTATACTATTACATTAATCTACTAATTATGCTAGTACAACCCCTTGTCTATTACACTTACTTATTTCCTAAAAACTAACACAGATTATTTATAGATAATTTTCACACTTTAAACACTCTTAAAGATAAGTAATACTGCTATAGACACCTCTACTAATTCCTAAACTACAGAAACAACTACGTAAGCTAACAAGCCTAACACCTACTATAGTAATTACAACAAGCTTAAGAAATAGCTACTTTAAGTTAATAAATACTTTTATATTAAAAAGACTAAAATTAATA
The DNA here is from genome assembly GCA_009289805.1 of Alternaria gansuensis. Taxonomy (NCBI): domain Eukaryota; kingdom Fungi; phylum Ascomycota; class Dothideomycetes; order Pleosporales; family Pleosporaceae; genus Alternaria; species Alternaria gansuensis. Next base: position 90,882 of record WBOK01000140.1, on the reverse strand, counting down.
ACAATAACATAGTTATATAGGCCTTTATGTTTCTATAAAAAGCTACTAAGAAATAAGCTAACTTTATTTTCTGTTAATACATAGATATTACTATTAACAGTAATATTAATAAAGTACTTATTAAAAATTAGAATAACTTTAAAATAAAAATAAGAAAAGTATTCTTACTCTGTAAAGAATTTATAGTAGTAGAATAAAAGATTTAAAGGTTATAACAAATACGCTTTACAGCTAACAATATAATAGAGTTTTAGTAGTACTAAATAGTTATTAAATAAGATAATAACGCTTTAATATAGATGTACTAATAAAGTCTTAAACTAGTAGTATAAGTAGAACTTATATAAAGTAGAGCTACTTTTAATATGCTTAACAAACTTATAGCTAAAGCTATTTAAGTAAATAATAACTTCTATAAGCTAAAGTTAAAAGAACAACTATTTTTATAGAGAAATTATACACCTAAGAATATAAATACTTAACTATATTAAATTTATTAACGCCTGTACCTTAACTAAGGTTAATAATAAAATAATACTTTTAGAACTCTAGAACATTATACAACTAATAGCTATAAGCCTATATATTTTAACAACTTTAATAAAAGACTTAGGAAGAGTAAGTTTTAGCACAACAAGAATAGCAAGAAAGAAATTACTTGCTATATATATAGTAAAGAAGGTTATATAAAGCAGGGCTGCTAGAGCTAAAGCAAAGTAACGTAATAGTTAAATATTCTTTACTATGCAGTACCTAGTAATAATCTAGAAGAAAAATAGAACGTTATTATTTAACTTACTATTATAGTCTAAAGACAGGACTAGGCAAACATTAATAGTCTAGATAACTTTCTAATAATTACTCTAGAGAAAGCTTTAGACAACAACGTCTCTAAAATAATACTTAACAAAGAAATAGAAGTAACCCCTACTAACTAAACTAAGTATAAAAAGATAGCTAAGTTCTAAGAAACCTACTAGCTCTCTACACTAGTAGCAAAGAAGACACTAACAGCCTAAAATAAAGAAATTTTACTACTAGCTATACAGAAATACTTTACTACGCTAAATAAGTAAAATATTAATACATAAGTACTACTACTCTTAGAAATATAATACTTAAATAACTTAGCTAAAAAAATTAATATTCTACTAAAGTAGCTTAGATAACATAAAAACATCTTTACAGGACTTTATGAAGAAATATCAATAAAATACTACTAGTATACTAATTTACTAGAAAAATTATAAAAAAAAAATTATTTTAGAAGTAACTATTAACAAAGTTCTGCACAATAACTTTATATAAAAATAAACCTAAAATGCTAAAGCATCTTAGAATAAACTAATATAGCAACTCTTAGACAAAGAGAGAAAAAAAATTTATAAAAAACTTTAGGCAACACGCTAGAAGCGCAGGACTTAGAGCAACAGCCGCGCTACTAATATATATTATTAGATAAACCCGCACAATCTAGAACACGTAAAGTACTTCTAGACAGCATATACATATAATAGCTGCATTATATATTATTTAGACAAGTACAGATTAGGCTAGTTTTTTAAAAAACTAAAAAGAATGCTTTAATACTAATACTTATAGTATAACTGCCTTAATAATAAATGCGCAGTATACTTATAAGATAAACAACATAGCTTATACTTCTATAAATATAATAATCTAAAAAAGACTTTATAAATGTATATAACGCAGCAAAAGAATTACAAGAATAGAAATTATATATAAGAGTATAACTAGCTTTTATAGCATACGTGCTTTAATATTAAATATAAACTATATATAGTTGCTAAAAAGTTTTATAAATTTAGTATACAGTCTTTTTTAGACAAACGCTCTAAATACCTAGAACTACTAGAGTAATAAATATAATTAACTTTTTAAGTTTTTTTAAGCTACTAGTAAAGCTTAACAAATATTAAATAATAGTATTAGTAAACTTTAGCTCTTAAGCTAACTTTGTTTCTCTTTAAGTAGTGTAAGTAGTAGGCCTATAAATACTAAAAAAATAAGAACTCTACTTACTATATATAGTAAATAGATAGCTTATACTAGGCGAGACAACTATTACACACAAGGTTAGCAAAGTAACGCTTAGTATCTAAGAATATAAAAAGAAGTTAGACTTAGACGTCTTTAAATTAGCTACTTATAATATTATATTAGAAATTTCTTAGTTATAAGAATACAACTTATAAATTACCTAAAAGTTAAAAAAGTTTTTATTTAAGTGCTGTAGATTAAATGTAACTACAAGCTAGCCTATATATTTAAGAACTATAATAGTAAATAAAAGGAAGATTAATAATATTACTAAAAAATAGTAAACTTTAACTAAAAATAGCCTTATAACATAAAAGTTAACTTAATAAATACTAGCAAAGTACCTTTAAGTTATAAAGTTAAAGTTTTAAAAAAGTATATAACTTTAAATATTCTAAAAAAATATATAAAATTTTACCATCTTTTTATAGAAGTAGTAAATAGTAAAGCTTTACTAAGATACTAACCTTAGGACTATAAAATTGTCTTAAAAGAAAAGAAGACTTTACCTTTTAAGCTAATTTATTAATAATTAAAAATAGAACTTAAAGAACTAAGAACTAAGCTAGATTAAGATTTAAAAAAAATATATATTAAACTTTTAATATTACTAGTAGGATTTCTTATACTTTTTGTACTAAAAAAAAAGAACTACTAAAAATATGCGTTAACTACTAGAAACTTAATAATATTATAGTAAAAAATTAATACTTATTACAAAATATTATAAAGCTTAAAAATTAATTATCTTATACTAAAGTTTTTATAGTATTAAACTTCTAAAATAGATACTACCTTATTAAAATAAAGAAAAGTAAAAAATAGAAGACAGTGTTTAAAATATAATATAGATACTATAAATATACTATTATACTATTTAGGCTTACAAACGCCTTAGTAATATTTTAAAAACTTATTAATAATATGTTAAAAGTACATTTAGATATTTTTATTATAGTATACTTAGATAACATTCTTATCTACTTTAAAAACTTAAGAAATTATGTAGAACACGTCTGTATAGTACTAAAGTACTTAAATTAGTTTAACCTCTAGCTTAAACTAAAAAAATATTAGTTTTATAAGAATAAAGTTACTTTTTTTAAATATATAGTAGGAGCACACAGAGTATAAATAAGTAAAGAAAAAATAAAAGTAGTTAAGAAATAGCTATACTTAATAATAGTTAAGAAAATATAATTATTTTTAAAATTTTTAAACTTTAACTAATAATTTATTAAGAACTATTCTAAGATTGCTATTTTGTTAATAAAACTTATAAGAAAAAAAACACTTTTTAAGTAAAGTAAAAAAGTAAAAAACGCCTTTTAAACGCTTAAAAAAGTAAGTATAGAACTGCTATGCTTTAGAATATTTTAAGTAAGACAACTATTACACTTTAAAACTAATATATTAGACCTTGCGCTAGGAGGCTATACTAGTTAACTATATAAAGGTAAATAGTACTTTATTATGTACTATTTACAAAAAAATTCTAGACTAAAAAAATAATATAACGTTTATAACAAAAAGCTACTAGCTATTATTATATGCTTATAGTATTAGAGAGTATATATAGAAAGCTACTTAGAACTTATAATATTTATAAATTATAAGAACTTAGTTAACTTTATAACTACTAAAGTACTTAACTAATAATAAGTAAGATAGTTAGAGTTACTTAGATAATATAAGTTTAAGATTATATACACACTTAGAAAAAACAATAGTAGAGCTAACATTCTTAGCTAACAACATAATATTGTAGAAATAAAAAAAATATTAATACTATAATACTTAATATTAACAAAGATAAATTACAAGAACTAGCAAGAATACTAAACGTAGTTCTACAAATTATATTTAATATACTAAAAAAATTATTAAAAGTAATTATTAAATAATATTATAACAGCTTTATATACAGTTATTTTACTATTACATAAACTATAGAACTTATTAAAAGAAATTACAAGTTTCTAGAAATAAAAAATAAAGTTACTTTCTTTATTGCTAAGTGCGCAGACTGTTAAAAGAATAAACATAGTACTTATACACTTTATAAAAAAATGCAAGCAATAGAGCTACTTAACGCACTATAGTTAGATATCTCTATAAACTTTATTATAGGCCTACTAGTTTTAAGAGACCCTATTACTAAAGTATCTTATAATGCAATTTTTATAGTAGTTAATTAATTTACAAAACAAGTAAAGAATATTACTTTAAAAAAAGATTTTATAGTAGTGCAGCTAGTATACATTATTAATAATAAATTACTAAACACTATAGTATACTAAAGTTAATTATTAGTAATAAAGATAAGCTCTTTACTTTTAACTTTTAAATAACACTATTAGCTGCAATTAAAATAAAACAAAAGCTATTAATAGCTTACTACTTATAAGTAAATAGACAAATAGAGTAAACAAACTATATAATAAAAGCTTATTTTAAGATATATATTAATTAATAGTAAAACAATTAAGTATTATTACTACCTATAGCACAAATAGCATACAATAACAAAATATTAAAGTTTATAAAATAAATACTATTTTACGTAAACTATAAAAGACACCTAAATCTCTTTATATAAACACTTCTAAGCTAGAAAACAGAAGTAGCTATTATAACAGCTAATAAGCTTAAAATAGTATATAAGTTACTTAAAATAACACTTAAGAAAGCTTAACGCTAAAGCATTTTATATATTAAATAAAAATAAAAAATAGCACCTTAGCTAAAAAAAAAAGATAAAGTATATTTGCTTATAAAGAATTTTTGCACTAAATAACTAAATAAAGAATTTAACAATATTAAAGTTAGACTATTTTTAATTTTAGACTAGAAGAGACTAGTTATATATACACTTAACCTCCTACTAAATACAAAAATCTACTTAAAATTCTATATTAATATGTTAGAACTAGCAGACCTAGAGACGCTACTTTAGAAAACCTTCTACTACAAGACAAAAAAAAAACAAATTTAAAGTTAAAATTTTTTTTACATAATAAGACAACAGTAATAGTAAAGAATATCTAGTTAAATAGTTAAGTTACCTAGACAGTAATAATATATAAGAACTAGATATAAACTTTATAAACTACTGTCTATACCTTATAAAATACTACTAAAATTAAAAACTTTTTAATAATTAAGTAGCAGGCCTATAAAAGTACTTGAAGTGCTAGGCAAAAAGTTTAAAGCTAAACTCTTAAAGATACTAGAAAACTTTATAGTTTCTCTAGCCTTTTTATGCTTTAACTTTTTAATTTTATAAAACTTAACTACTATTACGTCCTTTACATAATAATTTAATAAATTTATTTATAAATAAAGCTATCTTTTGTAAGCGCGCTACACGCGTAACTTTTCTAACGCCTTTTTATATATTTTTATTATAGTATTTTATATATTACAACTTTTTTTTATACGTACGCGTAGCTTTTTTTTTTATAGCTAAACGCTTAAACTCTAACTTTATTACTTAGACGTTACACTATTAGCCTTAACATAAACACTTACTATACTTTTTTAAATAAATATATACTTTACACACGCGGTTATTATACGTATAAGTAAAGTATTTTTAAACTATAGCTTTTTTAAAGAAATTAATAAAGTTACAGAGATAATAACAATAATTAGTACTAGTAAGAAGTTTCTACTTAAGTATAGTAAGACAAAAATAAAGTAGCTAACGCTACTTATAATAAAAGAATAGCCTTATTATAAGCTAAGACTTTGCTACTGTTATATAACTTAAGAACAACTTACTAGAAGGAGAGAAGATAGTGTTAAGACCTAGAACTAGGACTTGTAGAGAAGTCTTTACAAAAACGTTGGCATTTCTAAATAATAGCCTAATAAGCAGCTAGCAGTTATGTAATTACTTAGTACTTAGTGCTTTTAGCACAACTAAGCAACACTAATTACACTGTAGGACTGCTTAGTGCTTAGTGCTTTTAGCACAACTAAGCATACTAAGTAGAGCATACACTTATTAGTATATAGTAGTAGGCATTAAGCCTTTATAGCTTAGTGTGTTTAACTTTAAGTGCAATCTAAGAATTACCTAATTCTTAACTCTTCTATATTATTTACATTGTTCTACTAAACATGCTAACACACCTCTGTACTATTACATCGATCTACTAATTGTGCTAGTACAACCCCTCGTCCATCGCACTCACTCATTTCCCGAGAACCAACACAGATTATCTACGGACGATCTTCACACCTAGCTTCTTTAACGCATTTTTTAGAGATGTGCTAGGTCTAAGACTTACAGCACAGGCCGTGTTTAAGAAGTGCCAGAAAGGAGATAGCCCCCTCTACTAGTTGCCGAGCGGCTAGCAAGGCTAGCCTAAAGAGGCAAAGGAACAAAATGTTTTAAGCTAGTTTGCTTAGCTTACAGACTAGCTATTAAATCTTACAAAAGGGCATTAGCAAGAAGTTAGAGTTAGGCGTTAAACACTAGCACAGCCGCATTAGCCTCTGCAAGGCTCTACTACTAATTACAAGCTAGACATTAGCTTTGTAGACAATCTAAACGCTAGCGTAAACTTAAAGTGTTACTAGTTACAAATCCTTATACCTAGAGAGCTTAAGAGCAATCTATCAGCTAACAAAGCGTCTAAAGTATAGCTTAATCTTAGCAAATACGCAAGAGAGGTTCTTACTACTTAAAATAGCTACCGCTTTATTATTAGCTTTACTCTTTGTAGACCCTTTATGTAGCTATAAATACTTAACTAACTTAGTAGCATTACTTCTAAGCAATTTAACATTAATAAAAATAAATTACAGTTTATGTCTGCAATGCTTAGGTTTCTCTAGATAAATAAAGAGCAGCTAGGGTTCAATCTAATAACTGTTACAGTTAGAGACAAGCAGTACATTAAAATTAAGCAGGAAAATAGAAAAGAGTGCCTTATTATTAATAAGTTAATAAAATAAGTGTCTTGCGTTGCTAGTCAAGCAACAACCTGCTAGAAAGCTTATGAAGAAGAAGATCCCGACACGCCTCTCGTTGTCAAGGATTTATGGCAGTATCCAGAGCGTGAGGAGGAGGGTGAGTTGCTGCGTGAGGCAACCGAGAAGGACGTGGTTAATGTGGCGAGATACTATTACTATAAGACGGTTCGTGTGGGCACGCATAACGACTCCATCCGCGGGAATGTACAACAAGGTCTTAACGTAACGAAAGCGACAAACTACAAGCCAGGCAGCATAATGCCGCCTCTAAGCATAGTTGTCTGCTCTCTCTTAAGAAAAGGTCGAAGCAGCAGCGCCGCCGGACGGAAGCGATCCTCAAGCTGCACGAACGCATCTTTACCGCCTAGCAAACAAACATGTTCGAGCTCTCCTATAAAAGAAAAAACGGCGACAGCGGATCGGGTGCACCGCCGCGTTATTATCTAAGACTACAGGAAGCCTATATATATAGCGAGTTCTAGGGCTAGCCTTCTAGCTGCGCTAGAAGGCTGCGTCGCAGGATACGAGTTGCTGTATACGCAGGTCGGCATGCTACAATGCGATATCTCCCCAAACAACCTTATAGTGAACGAGGACGAGGACGACCCCTCCTGGCAAGCCTTCTTGATTAACCTAGACCTTGCTATCAAGGAGGATCGCGAGAAACCGTCAGGGGCGCGAGGGAAGACCGGCACGCGAGCGTTCATGGCGATTGGGATACTTTACAACAATGAGCAGCATTCTTTCATGCACGACCTAGAATCTTTCTTCTGGGTGCTATTTTGGATATGCATTCACTACAACGGGTCACAGGGAAGAGTGGTCCAACAGTTCGATAAATGGAACTATGCGAACACAGAAGATCTAGCCAAGCTAAAGCTGGGCACAATATCAGACGATGAGATCTTTCGTAAAACTACTCTGGAACACTTTACCGAGTATTACCAGCCACTTATCCCCTGCGTTAACAGATTGCGGAGAAAGATATTCCCTGGAGGCGGAAGGTGGAGGGTTCCAAATCCAAACCTGCACTCAGATATAAAGGAGATCCTTCGGGTAGCACGGGATGACTTGAAGGAACTAGAGGGATAAGTAAATGTATCGTTCAGCACCGCGCTCGATAAACACTAGAGCCAGCTTCATGTTGCGATGTTCAGGATGCCCGGTTGGTGAGGAAAGAACTGCATAAATTTCTGGAATACTACACTCCGTATGAAATTAGGTGTCTGGACGACTTATTTTACCTAAGAAGCATTTACAGAGATCTTGTGCGAACAATTCTTGAGTAGGGGCTGTTTCCAGGAGATGGCGTTGGGCGGATGGAAAGTCGACAAGTTTGGCTGCAGCGTGCAGCACCTGCCCTCACTCCCCTCACTCACAACCCACACAGCCCTCGCAACCCACACAACCCACACATCTTTCACGATCCACACATCAAGCCGCTGTCTGATTTTGCTACTGTTGCAGCAGGTTGCGCGCCCCAACACTGCGTCATTGCCCCTCACCTCGTCGCTTCATCTGGTCACACGTAGTAGCCTCCTCGACCACAAAGCCGACTTTGTTGCTTAGTCGCAGGCACGTACCTGCGCTGCCATATCGCAAGGGCAGGTGGCGGCGTTCACCGTTATCCAAGAGCAGGCAGTTGCTGCTAGCGCGGAGGTAAAGGCAGCCTTGAAACTCCAACATTATCACGTTTACTTCTTCGCCTCTGATCTGCTCGTGCACCTCAGCATTGTGTCCTTTATGACCAGCCAACACCAAGCGCGCCCTTTGTGGGCTGTCAACTCCATCGTCACTCGAGTTCCTGCTATACAGATCGCCGATGCCTTCGTCAACATTCCTCGTCCGCCACCTCAGCTGTCTAACCACGCTATCACCTAGAACACAATTAACATCAGCACTATGTTTAGCATAAAGAAAAATTATATTAACTTATTTTTTTAAGTTAATACTGCTGTTAACTTATACGCTAGGCGCCTTCTAAACTCTACTAAAGTTTAGGTCCTCTGCTACTTTACATAAACTATAAATTGCAACTTAATCTATACGCTGTTCTTCTTTGCTGCTAGTGTTCTATTTACTACTAAAATGCAGCATTTTTAGCTTTACACCTTTACTTAGACTATCTAGGATAGCTATAATAACTTTGTTAACACTACTTTTAAGTTTTTAAACTAGCGTTATTTCTACACAATTTTAAGCCTTTACTACGCCTAGCTTCTTAATAAGCACTAATTTTTTAATAGCGTCTAAAACATCTTTACTTATTTTGCGCATTAAGACATTATAGCTAAAATTACAGTCTGCACTTAGACACTTAATTTACTAGCTATTACTTATGCCTTTACTTAAAATATTCCCCTTTAACTTAGTTAAAAGTAGTAAAAGAGCTTATTTAAGAATATTAGCATTAATAGTAATAGAAAAAACATAGAGTAAAAATTTTTATTGCAGTAACACTAATAAAATATAATAAAGGTATTATAAACTTATTTGTGCTGTAGGTGTAATTTATAAAGACTACGTTAGTAGTAAAAAAGTTAATAATGTTAAAAAAGCTAGTATATGCTTAAAACTTTATTATGCTGTAAAACTCTTGTTTTAACTTTTTTAATTAAGTTGTAAACATCTAGCTTTAAATAGTAAGCGTTTATACTTTTAAAGTTTTTTTATAATTTTCTCTAAAAGTATTTTACGTAGTATTTAGTTTTTTATAAGCGCTTATGCTTCCTAAAAAATCTTTTAGTAGTGTAGCAAAGCCTTATTACCTTTATTAACTTAGAATACAACGCTACTAGGTTAGTAGGCATTAAGACTAGGTTAGGTTATGTTACTAATAATAATAGTATTATTAACTAGGAATTTGCTTTAAAGGTTCTAGTCTAGCTAGCTAGTTACCTACCTTAATTTTTTTATTACTAGAACTTATTCTGCCTTTAAGTTTAACTCTACAGGTAAATTAAAAGGCTTATATTACTTTACTTAAGTTCTACTTTTTATAAGTAATATTTTAGATTTTGCGTATTTATTTATTTCTAAGTATTAATATTTGTTATTATGTTTTTAATTTAATAATAAGCAAGAGTATGCACTTTTTATTAGCTTATTTAGAATAGAAGCTTTTTTATAGTAAGCTACTAAATAGTTGCAATTTAAAATTAATAAAAGTTTATAATATAGGGCAGCTTAGTTATAAAGAGATTTATTTGTAGTGTATACTTTAATGCATAAAGTAACTTAAAAGTAAAAGGAAATAGTTTTTATTAATTAGGCTATTATTTTATTGCACTACAGCTAAGAAGATTGTTAATTACTATAGTTAAGTAGGGGTATGAAGCTAGAGCAAGATTACACGCAGTAAATAGAATAATTAATAATATAATTAATATAGTTATTATTTTAAAGTTAGAGAGTAGAACTCTAAGCTTTATTCTCTAAAGAATAACTAGGCACTTACTATAACTTCTAGTATAAGAAATAAAAAAAGTTATAATGCAAAAATAATGTTTGTATTCTAGCACTTAAGAAAGGATGTTAGTTTATAGAGCTATAATTAACATATTTATACTTTAGTTACTATAGCTAACTCTTTACTAGGATAATAGCTTCTAATAACTATTAACATAATATTTTATATGCTATAAATTACTTTGTTGCTATAGTTAAAAGACCTTTTATTAGTACTTTCTTATCTGCTTGTAAGCTTAAGAGTTTCTGTTAATATTAAAGTATTTAATAAAAATTATAATTAAGAAAAGTATATTTTACAGCTTTAAAAGCTGCCTTAAAATAGAAAAGTGTATCCTATAGTGCAAACATACTACTATATAAATCTAATCTATTTCTAGACGTTCTTTCTAAGGCTTATTATTATTAAAATAATTCTCTTTATCTCTGTCCTTTTTTTAATATTATATTTATGTTCCTAGCCTTTTTAGAGGTTCTAGATTGCTACAATTAACTAAATAAAAATCATAGAGCTTATAGAAGCTATTCTTAAAGTTATAAGTATTATACTATATTAGATTACACTTAAGTTTAAGCTATTTAACATAATACTGTAGCTTTTAGCTACTTATATAAGAATTAAGAATGCCTTTTACTTTATATTTTTTGTTATTATCTATAGTGTTGTTAGTTCGCGTTAGTTTATATTTGCGCAAGAAATAAAGGTGTATAGCTAACACTAGCTGCTTTATACTTTTAGTATAGCGTAAATAATTTTTACTACTAGTTCTAATATTGTTCTTGCTCTGTAGTAGTGCTAAAAGAAAGTTTAGAGCTAGAGTACTACTATTTTTACTTTTTTTATTACTTTTATCTTTACTGTATTATAGCTTAGTATTGCTAGACTTTGTTTTTAAAGCAATTCTAGCATTATTTTAGGATATAATTAGCTTTCTTTACCTGCCTATATATTTAGTATAAGTAAATCCTTATCTTTACTACTTATAACTTACGCTATTTGCTAGTATAAGATTTATTTACTTGCAAGTTAGCAACTTTATAAGTTTACTATAGTAGTTATTACTGTTATATATATCTTAGATAGTAGACAGTTTTACTACGTACTATTAGAAGAAAGCAATAGGTTTATAATAGCAGATACTTACCTTCTCTCTCTGCCTGCTTTCTAGTTAGGTATTATTGCTTTAACTATTTAATATTCTTTATTAAAGAACTAGTTCTAGGCGTTAATTCTTAATACTAGAGCCTACTAGCTGCTTAAGTCTTTGCTTTATTAACTACCTTTAAGTTAATTACGTTAATTATGCCTATATTAATCCCTTGCTTATTGTAACTTAGAGTAGAGGCACTAAAAACTTAAAACTAATTACTTATATACAAATCCATAACTTTTTTTTACTAGTTACTTATATTAACTTCTAAGTCTAACTAGCTACTATTAATAATAACTGTAGTTTCTACTTATTGTTAAAAATGCATGCGCTAGCTATTACTACAACTAGGTTAAGCGCTTATCTTAACTATAACTTCTAGAAAGTTCTTACAGACATAAATTTTTATTTTCTTAGTATTTTTAAGATATTAGTATTAAGATATATTTATAACTATTATTAATACTAATATTCCTTTTTTTTTTACTGCTGCTAATCTTTAGTTAGCTTTAATATTAGCTAGGTTTTTATTAGTTATTATAAAAAGCTAGAATAAACACTAACTGTTAGGATGTCTACCTAAATCTATTAAATTAACAAGTTTAACTTTATTTAAAGTAGTTATAAGGCCCTCTTTATTTCCTTACTTAGCGTAGGATAAAGTCTAAGAAAGAGGTTACTAAAAGCGTTTTTTTAGCTCTAGAGGTCCTTTATATTATATAATTTAAAGGGAATTCTACTTTTAAAGTTCTAAAAAAGTATTAAAAGCTATTATAAGTGTTACTGTTATTGCTTAAAGAAGTACTAGTAGCGCAAAAGAAGAGGAGATGTAGAGACTTTAAGTAAGTAAAAACTTTATGCTTAAGCTTACTTAAATACTAAGTATTAGTAATACTATAGCCTTTGCATAACGCCCTTTTACTATTAAATAAAGACGTAAGTAGTTATATTACTAAAAAATAATAATATAAGCTTTCTAGAGCTAGGCTATACTTTATAACGCGCTTTCTTTTTTGCGTTAGAGCTAGCTTAATTATTATATAAGCCTATAGATGTCCTAAATAATTTTTTTTAAGAAAAGTATACATATATAAAGAAGTATAAAAAAGATTTTTTTTTATTTGTATACCCCTGCGTTCTTTAATAAGGGAGTAACTTAACAGCTAATAGTTTTTTAGCATTTTATTACTAACAGAATTAGCACTATATTAAGAGAGCAAAGCCTAATTAGGTTACTGTAAGTAATAGTCTAGACTTTAATAGCAAGTCTTAGTGTTTGCTAGAAACTATAATAATAGTTATATAGATATGTATTTAGTCTTACTTTAGTTTTTACCTCTTGTAATATAGGCACCTACAGCTATTATAATTACTTCTAAGCCCTATCTTAGTAGTAGACAAGGCTAAATACTGCAAGACTATATAGATCTCCTAACAGCTATACATAGAGCTATTTAGAATTACTCTCTTGTTATGTTACTTACTTTACTTAGGCTTTACAACAAGGGATAGGTATACAATAATGTAGCTCTCTACAAGTCTTGTTTTAAATAGCATATAAAGTAGGTACAAAAAATAAAAGCCTCTTATATTTAGAACTATACTAATTCTTGTTAATATAACACTTTTTATATTAGTTAGCTTTACAATCTATTTCTTAGTTAGACTTATACTAAGTAATATGCTTACTTACTTTAATATTAAAAATTATATTCTTAAGTATAACTACTATTAAGAGAGGATTATAGGAATTATTTTTAGTATTTGTTTAATAAGCCTTAAGATTACTAGCCTTGTTGCAATTGCAACTGTACTCTATTTAATAAAGAAAAGTTACTACTAGCTTCACGCAGTTATTATGTGTAATCTTTAACTTCTTACTAGCAATAATGTTAAATAGTTTACTTACTTTAATCACTTACTATTTACTAACATAAATTTTAGCTTATTTAATTACTATAGATTTTTATTTCTCCTTACTAGGCTATAAAGGCAATACACTTAGTAGCAATTTTAACTATACTAGACATTATTTCTATAGTTACGTAAGTAGACTATGCTTATATCTAGAGCTATCTAATTACAAGTAGAGGCAAAATAATATCTTTTACTTATAAGTTAGTACTGCTCTTTTATCTTGCTACTATATTGCTTTTATCTTTAGCACTCTTACGCAAGCAATTAGTAACTTATAAGAACTTAGAATTAGAGCTAAGAGACTAAGACTATATACAATTATTGTATACGTTTATCTTTTTAAACGTAGCTACAGCGTTTATTTAGTTATATAGCGTAATTATTATTTTAAGTTTTTTACTTGCTAGCTAAAGCACCTCTATGTAACTACAACAAGGTATATTTATAGCAAGTTTTTGTCTACCTTTATTATAAAATTTAATTTTTACTAGGCTTGTACTACTATATAGCTGCTGTGTCACCTTTTTTTTTATGTTAATTAGATTTAGCGTTAACTAATTATCCTAATTAGTAATTAGATAAGAAGACTGCGCTATTCCTTGTCCTATAGAATGACGAGTGATAGTAATATCTGAATAGCACAACAGCGGATTTAGAAGATTAGGGCGCATTAAGCGCAGCAAAGCCCTCCTGCTAAGTGAATAGAACTAGGGTGCTCTAAAATGCTTAACACTATAAAATATAGTGTAGCTGTAGGAAGACTTAGTCAATTAACTATGTTGTATTTAAGGTTAAAGCCTTATGCATCCCGCCACGTACACAACCTACGACAACCTAAGGTGCGTCCCTATGCGTCGGGATACACGGTGTGGCGAGACACATTTTCTTCCGACCGCTCAGATTGCCCCCAGTGCGCTTTTGTATAGACATGCGCAATATGCATTTATTCTGCAACTCTGATTTTCCTCGCACGTTAGCCTCCAACGCCAAAAAGAGAGTTGTTAACTGTGCTGTCGCTTGTTCTGTTAGTGCCGTTCATTAACTCTCCTCTGATACCCCCTGTTCATCCGCGACAGTGTATATCTGTAATAAGCTCAGTAGGCTAGAAAAGAAGCCAAGATAGCAGAGAGCAAGACCGCACACTTAGAGGGTGGACTTACAGTAAGCAGTGTGCATCCCGGCAGTTTCGCCGCGTGAACGGCAAGATCGTTAAAACGCGTCTGACCAGCCGTGCGTCCTAGGCGGCGTTTGGCACCAGTAGCGTGCTGAAATATCTAAGGCGCACTGCACGCTGAGGCTGAGGCCTCTGGCTCCCACTCATCAGCTGACCTTAGGCCTCTTTTATTCCCGATCTTGCAGGGAGCCATTTCCCAGGTGGTGCGCGCCGCTCGTTGCACATAGCCATGCGAGAGAGGCTGCAACGTCAACCTTCGGGGATCGGCTCCATTTGCTGGCACCCTGCCTACATGCGCACTTCTATAACATGAGTTCGCGAGACCAACACTGTTTCCGTGCGAAATGTAAGGCGATTGGCGCAGGACGTTGGACACCCTAATGTAGCCAGCACCGTCAGCCTGGTTGCATGCACTGCCTCGCCAGGCTGCCTCCTCTGCCTTGTCGCAAAAACACACCATTTTACTCTCACCACCATAAAAGCGGTTCGCGTCTCTATTTCCTCAGGCCAAGCCTCAAGCTGCAAGCGCTATGCGGCTTCTCAACTTCAACGCCCTAGGCAGACTGATCTTGACAGACTTTCGCGGCAAGCCAATCCCGCCCTACGCTATCCTGTCGCACTGATGGAGCGACTCCAAGACCCTCATCAAAGACGTGTCGAATGGAACCTACAAGAAAAAGGAGAAAGGGTATGGAAAGCTATAGTTTTGTGCTAAACAGGCGGCTTAGGACAGGCTGTAGTACTTCTAGATTAACACGTACTGCATTAATAGATAGGACAACAGCAAGCGCTTAAGAGCGATTAACTTGATGTTCTAGTAGTACTGCTATGCTGCCTAATGCTAAGTCTTCTTGTTAGACGTGTTGCTGTTAGCAGTGACAGAGACGGCTGCATGCTGCGACTAGGAGTCGTTGTTCTAAAAAAGCAAATAGTTTACTTGAGGATAGACGCTGCAAGAGCTAATTGCGCTAGTAACAGTTAAGTTCTTCTTGCGCGAAGGACAGCGCATAGGCGACAAAGCGTCACTTAACTAGCTTATACACAACATTACTAACATTCTACTTACCGCGCTGCGCAACTATTATTTAGACTAATTTAGCACATTAGAAAGAATGCAGTGGGCTAGGAATTGCACAACGACAGAAGATAAGGACATTATATACTGCCTGCTTGGCCTTCTTGGCATCTATATGCTAATTATATATAGCGAAGGAAAGAAGAGTGCACAAAAGAGACTGCAGGCTAAGATAGATGCAACTAGCAGTGTACTATTAATTATCCTATTTCTACAGAATAAGTTTTTTGTAAGTTACAATTTACAGCTTGCTAACCTTAAAGCAAAGCTTTTTAGCAACAACTAGACCACTACTACGCTAGCAATAGTTAGGCTAGGCAGAACAAGAAAGTCGCAGCTCGTCCTTAAGGCTGTACACAGAACAAAACTAAACAAAAAGAACTGTTTAATCTTTTAGATAGACGCAAGCGACGTAGACAGCCTCTACCGGTCGTATATAAGCGTTGCGCAGAAGCTTAAAATACCTAGTTGTGATAATGACTAGGAAGATATAAAGCAGGTTCTGAAACGCTGCGTGGTAGAGGTCAGTACGCGGCAGTGCTTGTTAATCTTTGACAACGTTAAGGGTACCGCTCTACGGCCTAGTGGCTCGTCTACAAGAGAAGCTGCAGACTTAGGCGAGTTTCTGCTATACTCTAGGCTGTGTTCTGTCATCTTCACAACAACTAAAATTGATCTAGCTAAGACACTTGCTCTACGAAATTTAATAGCGCTGCATGAGCTAACGCTAGAAACGGCGTTAAGAATGCTACAAAATCGCTTAACAACGCCGCTTCTGGACGCTAAGCAGCAAGACACCGTGCACTTGCTGCGCGAGCTATTGTATCTGCCTTTAGCAGTCGTGCAAGCAGCAGCGTGCATAAACGCTAGTAGTATGACAGTGCAGGAGTACTAAGCACAGCTAGCTGAGCACAAAGAAGCAGCTCTTGAGTACAGCAATGACCCGCCTAAAGGCGAGGTGCGAGAATCTGGTCTGAGAGACACTGTAGCTGCCACGCTATCTCTCTCCATGAGCTAAGTGCGCCTTAGCAACCTGGCTGCTGCAGACTATCTCTTTCTTGCTGCATGCGTAGATTGAAGGGACATCTCGCTTAATTTCCTAGAAGCAACATCGCCGCGAACCCGCGAAGACGCCATTAAGGTACTCGATTAGTATGCGCTCATCACTAGGCGACCTGCTGAGTTAGCCCTTGATGTTCATCGGCTTGTCCATCAAGCTCTACGCGAGCGTTTGTGAGTGCAGGGGCGGCTTGGTCAGTGGACTCAGCGCACTGTAACACAGCTACGCCGGATATATCCAGACCACAGTCCCAGTAATAGGAGCAAGTGGAGACGACTGCTTCCGCATGTCCAGTATGCTCTGTTGCATAGTGGAACAAATGAGGACAAAGATGACGATGACGATTATGATGATGAGAGACTGGATCTTGCACGGAGATGTGCCAACACTCTATATTATGATGGACGGTATGAAGAGGCAGAAGAGCTGCAGGTGGAAGTGATGAAGACGAGGAAGATACTGCTTGGCGACAGGCATCCTAACACGCTGACTAGCATTGACAACCTAGCGTCGACGTACAGGAACCAAGGGCGAAAGGGCGAGGCCAAAAGGCTGCAGGTGGAAGTAATGGAGATAAGCAAGAGAGTGCTTGGCGACGAACATCCTAACACGCAGGCTAGCATAAACAACCTGGCATCAACGTACAGTAACTAAGAGCGATAGGGCGAGGCCGAAAGGCTGTAGGTGGAATTAATAAAGACGAGGAAGAGAGTGCTTGGCGATAAGCATCCTAACACGCTAAGCAGCATACACAATCTTGCCTATACGCTCTAGTCACAGTCTCGTCATATTGAGGCTATTGCCTTGATTAGGATATGCTTCTAGTCGCGTCGGAAAGTCCTTAGTGAGCAGCATCCTGATACACAGTCGTCGCTCGAGGCACTAGATAGCTAGAGAAGTAACGCACGCAAAGAGCAATAACGACGCTAAAGTGCTATAAGTCGTGTTGTATAGTGAAGAGCATGATCCTACACTACTTAAACCTAGATTTAAAGATAATAGATAAAGTAGGTCATTACCAACGTTATGCGGCTATTTAGTTTCAATGGATCCTGCAAAGACCTTTAATTCACCCACTTTAGGTAAATTTACGCAGAGTTGAAAAAGGCCAATTAGCGTGACAGTTAGCAATACAGCACGCAGACATCTCAGCACGCCACTTCCGCCGGGACGCACACTCCTCACCTTAACTAGACCTCCTAAGGCTGCAGCTGTGAACCTTACTATCTTAGCTTCACTCCTAGCCTACCGGATTTTTCATAAACACGTCTTGTCATAAACCGACAGGGGGATTTTAGGTAAGAGTTAGTAGAGGGCCCTCACAGAATAAGCGACAGCACGGTTAACGACGTAATACTCGGCGCCAAAGCTTGATGTTGAGGACAAACGAGCGCTAAAGAGTAGACGTATGCTTGAATTTTCGAATTATAGGCGTGATGTAGACATCCTAAGCCTCCGAAAGCAGAAGCGTCCCAGCACACTGTGCGTCCTGGCTTGCTTAGATTGACATTACTTTTGCTAATACAAGAAAATTAAAAGTTCGCAGCAGGCAATATAAATAGTTAACTGCCGTCTCAAACCAATCTTAGAGTGTTACGCATACCAAGTCTTTCCTAGGGTTAAAACTGCGCTTTAGCAGCAAACCTGCTATTTTCTCTATCCGCCGTTACTCTCTGCCTTGCCTTAAACTTTACATGCCTTCTTTCCCTTTTTTCGATTCCTGCTTACGCTACTGCGACTGCAGCAGTTAGACAGAAAAGCAAACTTTCGCTAAACTTAAGCTAAACAATCTCCTAGAACAATGCCTTATTGCCCTGTGTTAGTAGCACTAGAAATAGAACATGTAGAGAATCGAGTTGTGTATTGTGCTACAGAAACTAAGATATATATCTCCGCCGGCTAACGTTGTGGGCGCTACCGAGGTGGACGGCGTAACTAGACCGCGTAACGCGCGGTTTGAACACCAAAACCACCACCAAACTTGAGGCTGTAGAGCCTCACACAATAGCTACTATCGCGAGATTTCTTAGTAGTAAGATCTATAGGGCTTAAATAATATATATAGCTATAAAAATTAAGTTAGAGTTCTAATCGCGCGCCTTGTGCGCAAGGTAGACGCTAGTTGAGCTGTAACACCACCTTAAGGCTCTCTACTACTTGTAGGGCTCGCGATAGGCCTCTTATTTTTTA
Source organism: Alternaria gansuensis (assembly GCA_009289805.1). Classification (NCBI taxonomy): domain Eukaryota; kingdom Fungi; phylum Ascomycota; class Dothideomycetes; order Pleosporales; family Pleosporaceae; genus Alternaria; species Alternaria gansuensis. The sequence goes on along the minus strand of WBOK01000140.1, from coordinate 71,803 downwards.
GTAACCTTTTTAAGAGCCTTAAGGCTGCTCTTCTTACCCTTTTAAGAAGTTTTTATAGATTATTAAAGTTATTTTATAGCCCTGTAAGCAGCTGCCCTAGAGGCCTATTTAGTAGCTTTTTTAGCCTTCTCTTTTTCTTTTACTAATTAAGCTGCAGCTCTTGCTTATTACTTTATTTTTTTCTTTTTTACTTTTGCCTGCCTTATTTTCTTACAGAGGGGTGACAAAATAAAAAAGAAATCAAAAAAGTTATAATTTTTAAAGCTTTATAATTCTATGAGTAGAAGAGCTATACCAAAAAGAGTTGGTGATTGAAAAAGCCAAGAACTCTCTCTTGAAGATAATATGCTTAGTAAGCTGCTTAGTCAGCACAATTGACCCTGCAATATCGCTCAAATTAAGAGACTAAAAAAAGGTAAAATGAATTTCAGTATAACTTTTTTTGGAACGTGTAGAAATTGCTAATAAAAAACTATGTTTAGTAAGATTACGTAAGCAGTATGTAAGCAGGTTATAGAAAGTAGTATCTTAATTACTTTAAGTATAATTACAGGGTGTTAGAAATAGAGGTTGCGTATATAAGCGCTAATTACGTAATATATTAGTAATCTTAAAGTATATTAGGTTTATATACTTTTTTTAACTTAGTTTTTCTGTAGCATTTTCTTCATAGCTTATAGTTTATCTTATTTTAGATAGTAAGTTAACAGTATATATATATTATATAAGCTTATTACCTTATATAGTAATATACTAAAGAATCTTTTTAAAAGTATTAGTAAGTACATTAAATTAAAATCTATAAAAAAAGAAGCCTTTTTACTTCTTTTTGCGCTTAAACTAGGCTGTTGTACTAAAATCTTTTACAATGTTCAAAAACTACTTAATATAAACCTTATTAAAATTACTAAAAAACTAAACAAAAACTTAAAAAAAAAAAATATAAATTTCTTATAAAATTTTTATAGAACTTGCTTGAACAAAATATCTATATTAGGAAAAATTTAGAGAAAAAGCTCTCTTTTAATATAAGAGAGACCTTATAATTATTATAATTATACTAAGTAGAAACTTGATAAACTTTAAAATTTAAACTTAGAATTAGTTTAATATAATAAGTCAACTATTAAGTACTGTTATAATGCTAAAGTAATAGGATATTTAACATAACAAAATAACAATACTATAAGAGAGTTAGATTTTATAAAAGGTATTTAATAGTTATACTCTACACTAGCTATAGTAATACTGAGCTACAAGGGAAGCTATAGGCTAGCTTACTAAGTATTAGTAAGCTATTTTTTAATATTATCTATATAAATCTTAAAAATAGGCTTTTAATTATAGCTAGGTAGTTTTGTATAGTACTACGCTACAACTGTTACACTAAAGAGATTTACTAGTCTTGTTTAATAATTTATAATTCTTAGCGATTTTTATACGTTTACAAAAAATTAATACGGAAATTTATTTTAATCTTTTTTTCTCTCTTGATTTGGGCGGAATTACAGAGGCGGTCGTGCTGACTAAACAGCTTACTAAGCAGTGTAACTTAAAGAGGAAGTTCTTGGCTTTTCAAATCACTAACTCTTTCTGGTATAGTCCTTCTACTGATAGAATTATCAAGCTTTAAAAATAATAAATTTTTTGATTTCTTTTTTATTTTGTCACCCCTCTGTATAATACTTATTTATTTTAGCTTTTTAGTGTTATACTTGCTTTTTTTTAAACTTTTAGAGTTATTAGTAATTACGTGCTTTCTTTACTTTTTTTAAAGTTTAGACTATAGCTCTACCTTAGTACTTCTTAGGGTTCTAAAGTAAAAAAAGCTTACTTTATTTTTTATATATTTTTCTATCAGTTAGAGCCTTATATAGGCCTTTAATTTTATGCTTAAGAAAAGTCTTTTAAGTTAAAATTTAGTAATAAACTTAGCTTAGTATTTAAGCTTATTTATTACTTTAATTTTTTAATACTTTGCGTAGTAGGCGTTTAACTTTTTTTTAGTCTAAAGTACTTAAGTTTAAGGACTTACCACTATTACTTAAAAGGCTTTTGATACTAAATCTTTTTAATATAACTTTAAAATTAAAGAGTAAGAGGCTAATAGCTTTAAAAGCTTTTAAAATTATTATTTTTTTAAAAAAGGCCTGCTAGGCTTAGTAGAAAAAAAGAAAAAAATCCCTCTTACTTATTAAAGTAAAGCCCTAGTTCCTCTCTAGAAATCTAGATATCTTAGCCTAGTAAGCTAATAAGAAAAGCTTAAATAGAGTAATATTAAAAGGCTATAGTATGTAAGTTAAATAAGAAAGATAAACTACAAAAAGAATCTTATTCTAATTATAGTACTTAATAAAATTTATAGTTAAGTAAGATTTATAGCTATCTAGAATAAGTAATTAATAAAAAAATTAAGCTTTTGCTTTAGTATTGCAATTAAACACTTATTTAAGCTATATAAAACTAATATTATTATTTTTCTAGCTAGAAAGTAATTAAGTAATTTAAACTTAATAAGTTTTAAAATTAAAAGCTTATAACTAGGCATTCTGTATTAATCTTAAAGTTAATTAATATATAAAAGTAGGCGCTAAGTAAGATTTATTAGTATAAATATAGGCTAGAAGTATTATTTACTTTTATAAGCTATTCTTAATAGTACTTTTTTTTTTCTCTACTTATATAAGGGCTTACTAAAATTTCTTTTTAATTTTTTTAGAATACTAAGAAAGAAGCCTTTCTTATTTATATTATATATATAATATAGCTTAATATAGTACTGCTTAATTTTCTTGCGTAAGAAATTAAAGTATAAGCTATACTTTTCTTTTAAAATTAGCTTTATTTCTTTTTTAAGGTATCAAAGGTGGTGGTTGTTGTTATAGTTAAAATAGGTTTTCTAAAAAAGTGCCCTCTACTAATTAGTCGCAAAAGTTAAAAAAAGATTGTGTGTAGTTAACAAAATTTAAACAGTAAGTAGATAAGGTCTACGCGCTAGGCGCTTAAAGCAAAAAAGCTTAGACTACTAAGCAAAATTAGAGTTAAAAAATTTGCTGTAGGTACTAAAAAACAACACTAATTAAAACATGTTTAATAGTAATTACTAGCCTATAGCTAGCAACAAGATTGTAATAAAGGCGGAGGAAGTAAAGAAGGTAGAGGAGAGTAAAGACACGTACGTTACTACAGCAGGAGCCTATAATACTTTATAAAAGCTCTTTACCTGCTGCTTCTTACCTTTAGGATTTCTTACACTACACAGTACTGTATACAAACAACTCGCATATAAATAATACAATGCTTAAACTATTTTTCTCCCTGTTTAACACAAAGACTAATAGCTTATATTAAGTAAAGTTAGACCTTACTAAGTTACTATACGAGAAGCTATAGTAGTGGAGAAGCCCGCGTTCACCTTTATTAAGCGGCCTCCCCAGTTAGTTAAAGAGGAGCTGTCAGCGGTAGCTCTTATAGTAATTAGGTAGACGCAGAGGTTAAATTCTGTTATTTATTAACACCTTATTAATGCGTCTAGTATTATAAATATTAAGGTTATAATAGAAGTTGTAAAAAGCTTATTTAGCAGCAAGTTTATTAAATACGTTGCGTATATTAATAGTCTAGGTACAGTAATAGTATGTTATCTTACTAATTTTCTCTTACGCAAATACAACTTTAGTAGAGAAACTTTATAGTAGCTTTATAAAAAGCAAGAGCGTATTAAAACAGCTATTAAGCAGCTAGAATAAACTAACAAGTAGAAGGATTTTGTAAGTTGCCTTTAGGAATAGAAAAGCTATACTTAGATAGTAACGCTATTGTTGTATGTTTACATCTAAGTATAGGCGCCAGAAACGCCGCGACTGCAACACTACTAGGATAGCGACAAAGACGACAGAAGTTGCAGTTAGCAGCAAATAGTCATAAGTTAAGATAGTTAGTTAGAGAGATATTACGCATCTTTATTTCTGTCTAAACATGCGACACACTAATTGCGTGCTAGCAATGCTAAATAAGAATTGTTAGCAATAAATCTTTTTTTACTAAAAAGGTGTCTACAAAATGTGTAGTCACATTAAAAGGTTGTCTTAAAAGGCCGAAGCTAAAATTAGCTTCATAGCAATTGTTATTTATGCCTATTGTTTATCTTAAAATAATTTTATTAGGATGCTAGTAGATAAAGCAATTAACTTAGTGTACTCTAACTTCTCTTCTTGCGATCTATAAGGCGAAATTTTATATTATAGCTTGTATAGGTAGAAGGCCTTGCCTAGTAAGCTGTTTAATATACTATCTAAGCTCTAGCTCCTGTTGTAGATAGAGAGCCTATTAATTTTAAGCCTTAAGGTTGCGCAAGGTTAAAACACTTTAGTATTTTTAAGAAAGCGTAGATTGTACTACACTACACTTTTCTACAAACTTTGTATACAAGAAAGATACGCCTAGTACGCACAAATTAATTCTATTAATTGCTTCCTAGATTGGATCTATATTAGTAGAGTTATGAGGTGTTAAAAGGTGGTGTTGTTTTGGTAGGGGTGAACGTTACGCGGTCATGCGCGTTACGCTGTCAACCTTAGTAACGCCCGGGACGGCGTAACGCCTAATCTGCCTATGCAACACTATTTCTTTAACAACACGTAACACTACTAATATAAGCTTAATTAAGGCTGCGCTTGTAGCTATAGAATTGCTGAATCTAGGAGAGAAACCTATATACGCGCAGATTGCAAAAGAATATAGTGTTAAGCCTACAACTTTTACTTATAGGCATAAAGGTGCATTAACCTTGCGCAGCCTTAAGGCTTAGAATTAACAGGCTCTCTACCTACAATAGGAGCTAGAGCTCCTATAGTATATTAAACAGCTTACTAGGCGAGGCCTTCTATCTATATAAGCTATAATACGAAATTTCGCTTTATAAATTACAAAAAAAAAAGTTAAAATATACTAAGTTAATTACTTTGTCTACTAGTACCCTAATAAGCTTATTTTAAGATAAACAACAGGCATAGATAATAATTACTATAAGGCTAATTTTAGAAAAAAGTATAGCTTATACTTTAATTTTCTACGTAAGAAAATTAAGTAGTAATACGTTAAAGCACGTTATATATATAATATAGATAAGAAGGGCTTCCTTCTTAGTATTCTAAGAAGATTAAAGAGAATTTTTAATAAACCTTTATATAAGCAGAGAAAAAGAAGAAGTACTATTTAGAATAGCTTATAAGAGTAAATAACACTTCTAGCCTTTATCTATGGTAATAGAACTTACCTAGTGCTCACTCTTATATATTAATTAACTTTAAGATTAATACAGGACACCTAGTTATAAGCTTTTAATTTTAGAACTTATTAAGTTTAAATTATTTTATTATTTTTTAGCTAAATAAATAATAATAATAGTCTTGCGTAGCTTAAATCAGTATTTAATTATAATACTAAGGCTAAAGCTGAATTTTATTATTAATTACTTATTTAAAATAGCTATAAATTTTACTTTACTAAAATTTTTATTAAGTACTATAAGTAGAACAAGATTCTACTTATAGTTTATTCTTATTATTTAACCTACATGCTGTAGCTTCTAAAATACTGCTTTATTTAAGCCTCTTTTATTAGCTTACTAAGCTAAGATATTTAAATTTCTAGAAAGGAACTAGAGCTTTACCTTAATAAGTAAGAAGGATTTTTTTTTACTTTTTTTACTAAGCTTAGCTATTTTCTTTTAAAGAAATAATAATCTTAAAAGCTTTTAAAGCTATAGGCCTTTTACTTTTTAATTTTAAAGTAATATTAAAAAGGTTTAGTATTAAAAGCTTTTTAAGTAATAGTAAGTCTTTAAGCTTAAGTGCCTTAAACTAGAGAAAAGTTAAACGCCTACTATATAAGGTAGTAAAAGATTAAAGTAATAAATAAGCTTAAATACTAATCTAAGTTTCTTACTAAATTTTAACTTAAAAAACTTTTTTTAAGTATAAAGTGAAGGGCCTACGCAAGGCTCTAATTAATAAAAAGATATATAAAATGTAAAAAAGCCTCTTTTACTTTAAATGCCTAAGAAGTACTAAGGTAGAGCTATAGTCTAGTTTTTAAAAAAAGCAAAAAAGGTATATAATTGCTAGCAGCTTTAGAGACGTAAAAAAGAGTAGGTATAATACTAAAAAGCTAAAATAAACAGGCATTATAAGAAGACAAGGCAAGTTAAGAGGAAGAAGAAAAAAATAAAGTAATAGGCAAGGGCTATAGCTTAATTAGTAAGAAAGAAAGAGAAAGCTAAAAAAGCTACTAAATAGGCCTCTAAGGCAGCTACTTGTAGGGCTATAAAATAACTTTAATAATTTATAAAAACTTCTTAAAAGGGTAAGAAGAGCAGCCTTAAGGCTCTTAAAAAGGTTACTTAAAAAAAAGAGGCCTATCGCGAGCCCTATAGGTAGTAGAGAGCCTTAAAGTGGTACTACAGCTTAACTAGCGTCTACCTCGCGCACAAGGCGCGCGATTAGAACTCTAACTTAATTTCTATAGCTATATATATTATTTAAGCCCTCTAGATCTTACTACTAAAAAATTTCGCGATAGTAGCTATTGTGTGAGGCTCTACAGCCTCAGGTGTGGTGGTAATTTTAGTGTTCAAATCGGGCGTTACGCCGTCCTGGGCGTTACGCCGTCCACCTCGGTAAGCCCTGTGCGTACTAGCCTGTAAGTAAGAGAAGATGGGATGGAACCTGGGTCATATACCCTAAGGCCCACACGGTAGCTGATACCCTAAGGAAGCTCTAATATGCCGCCGCCAATTTTCCTAGCCTTAGCAGAAGACGTAAACAAGTAGGGGTAGAGACAAGGTATTATTAAAGCTAATATGCAGGGAGCGTATCGCTTTAGATTAGAATTGCAGTGTTAGATAACGTCTTGATTAGACATGCTAGACTTAAGTTAAAGATTTCCTAGGCGGCTTAAGATGTGTGCAGCAGCTACCCTAACTCTAAGCTCCTAGCCCTATCCTCTGCTAACGCAGCTTTAATCCTTTATCTCCTACTCTATAAGCGTCTATAGTCTTACCTACGTGTAGTGCACTTAAAATCCCCCTAAAACCTCCTAGCTAGCCTACTAGCAGCTGCTATTACTATCTTAGCTTCCTCTAGCCTGCCTTAGCAACCTTAGCCTCTGCCCTTGCAACCCCCACTACAGACGGTCCTTGCAATCCCTACGTCCTACTATCCTTAAAATACATAATCTTTACGGCACAGAGCCCTATAAACTAGGCCGTTAGCTAGTTCTACGGCTGCGTCATTACTCCTATTAAGAAGAGTAGATAGTCCACTAATACCCCTTACGTGATCGCGCGTAGTTAGCTCCTTAGCAGCTTCTAAGAGCCTGTAAGGCTCTCACGCGCCTTCTAATACATAAACAAAACGCATGCTATTTATGTCTTCTATTAACTCCCCGCTAGCTCTTTCTTAGCCTTGCCTATATCCTTATTTCCGCCTTAAGCCGCCGCTCCCCTCTTTCTTCTTTGCTGCCACTAATACGGCTGTATAGATGCTTGCAGATATCTAGACTAAAGAATATTATAATATCCTTACTATTTTTTCTTTTACAATGTGTAGTAGCGCAATTTTACTACGCTAGGCAACTTATTAAAAAAGCGTTTATATATCTCTTGCTACTCTATACATTGTTTATTCTTTAATAAAAGTAAACGCACTTTATCTAACTTTAGCTATAGCTTATACGTTTATTAGTTAAATTCTTTTATAACTTTCTCTTTATTCTTACCTTCTTTATCTAAGTTGTTGTCTAAGTTGTGCGTTCTATAACTAGAAGCATTACTATAAAAACTGCTTATCTACTTTGCAATTAAGTCTTTAATATTACAAAGGTCTAGGGCACCATTGTTATACTAGTACCCTAGCAGTATTTATAAGCTTAGTAATAGCTAAGTTATATAAATAACTTTGCTTTATTTGCTAAGAAACTTATAATTTAAGGCTACAAGATTAAAAGACTAATTTAAGTTATTATAACGTAGAATTACTATTATAATTAAGGAGCTATTTAAAATAGTGTAAAGCATAAGATCAGTTATTTAACAAGATATACTAAGGCTAGATTTATAGTTAATATTAGTTTTATTGCTAGCTGTTGTGCCTAGAGAGTATAATTGTAAGAAGTAAGACTAAAGCCCTTTATTAATATTAAGTTGTTTTAAAATTAATTTTTATTATAGCTAGCTTAGCCTTACTTGTTGCAGTGCCCTTGTAGGCACTGTATTGCAGTCTAGTAGTCTAGGAGCAGTGTTTAATAGCTTGCGTCTTATTTTAGGTGCCTAAGCTATGCGTCTACGCTATTAAGATCTTAATAGAGAGGTGTTGTATACCTTGCTGTAGCTAAGTTCCTTTTTAAGAATTTCTTTAACTTTGCTACTATTGCCTTGTTTATTTATTACACGCTTATTGGATTTCTAACTAACGTCTTGTTTAAATTATAATTCTTTAAAAGGGGGGATAGATCCTCTTGCCTATAGTACTTTATCCACTGCTCTCTGCACATAGGCGCCGTTAGGCTGGTAAATGGGTCGTGGGTACCCACGCGTGGGTATAGGTTGGGTTGGGGTCGCACAGACCAGTGGTTGTAGTTGTGGTTAGGTTACACAGACCAGTGGTTGTAGTTGTGGTTAGGTCGCACTGACTAGTAGTTGTGGTTGTAGTTAGGTCGCACTAACTAGTGGTTGTAGTTGTGGTTAGGTCGCACTGACTAGTAGTTGTAGTTGTGGTTAGGTCGCATAGACTAGTAGTTGTAGTTGTAGTTAGGTTGTAGTTACATGCTATTTATAGTAATAAATAGCTGTGTTAAACAGGTAAGATTAGGAGAGGTAAGATTAAGAGAGTTAAGCTAAGTAAGCACTAATTTAGTTACAACCTTAACCTAACTACAACTACATGTAGTAGTTATATTATAGTTATTAACATAGTTAGTTATTACAGTATAAAAAGTAATTAAGAGAGCATTTTTATATTATTATACACTAAAAGAACTCTAACTGCTTATAATGCAGTCTTTTTGTAGAAAGCTATAAAAACGTAAAGTTAGTACTAAACTTCTTATAGTATCTAACTGCTATCTTTAAATCTTTAGCTTAAATAGTAACTCTTTTTATATAAATAGTATTAAGGTTACAGTTTATATTTATCAGTATTAAATTTAAAAATAATAAGAGTAGTTATAATACCTGTAAAATAGCTAACTAAAAAGGCTTTAGCTAACTTTTAAAAAGCATAAATTGCCTCTACCTAAAAGCACAAATTAAAGCAATAAGAATGCATAATTTTATAAACAAGACAGCTAAACAAGAGTTTACATAGTAATAGTTTAGTTAACTTTTACTACTTTTTAATTTTTTTTAGCGCAATAGCTATACGCTATTAGTATTTAACTATAATAAAAGACTATAATAACTTACTACTTAGCTTATATTAACATTTTTTTTAACAGCTCTAGCCTTTGTAAATAATACAAGTAGCTTTTAACTAGCTTTTATTTATAAATTCTTTATAAGCACCTTACTAATAGTTAAAGCTTACGCAGTTTACTTCGTGCGCGCTATTATAGTAGTTGTAAGGTTGTTAAAATTTATAGTAAGCATATAGAATTATTATTAATTATCTTTACAGCAATAAGGTGCACAAGTAAATATAATAAAAAGTTATTATAATACAACGTGCTAAGGTGTATTGTTAGTAGGTAGTAATTAGTAAGGTGTTTAAATATAGGCAAAATATTAATTTTTAGTTAGCTTTAGTAGAGGCGCATAAGCTACACTAGCCACAATATAGTAATATTTCTATATCTCTACTTACTATACAACCACCACAACTAAAATTAACTAATTATAGTTAATTATCATATTTATTGCAATAATAATAATTAAAGAAGAGCTAAGGAACAGTCCTAAAGGCCTAGTTTTATATATTTTAATTTTAGTGCTACTAAGTTTTAAACGTAATAAGTAGGAGAAGCTTACAAAAGTATTTAATATAGCTATTAATTATAGCGCATGCTAATTTATAAAGAGTTACAAATATAAAAGAAATAAAATTAATAATATACTTACGCAACGCGGCTAAGGCAGTTTAAAAAAAAGTTGCTTTACAAATTTTAAAGTTCTAATAAAGAAATTATTAAGCTTTAGTTTTTAAGCTATTACGCAAAAAAGTTAAGTAGCTTAACTTAATCTTAAAATAAAGGCCTTATAAAATGTATATATAGCTAATTACACTACTATATACTAATTAAAGAAAAGAATAGAAAGTATAAAATAATATAAAAATATAAGTATAAAAAAGCATAAAGAAATAATAAAAGTAGCATAAAAAGTACTTAACTAAAAGTAATATAACGCCTAGAAGAGTAGTAAGTTAATATAGTTATTTTTTATAAAGTTATACTTATATATAAATAGGTAAGTAGCTATAAACAACCCTTAATTAAATCTATAAAAAATAGAAAAACGCATACTACAAAGTTAATATAAAACAGTATATAAGAATTCTAGATAAGGCAGCGCAAGTAATAAAAAGCTTAAATAATAGTAGCTAAAGTTGCATACATACTTAAATTTATAGCTTTAGCAGTATTTTTAAAAAGATTATGCATTATACTTATAATAAAAAATTAGTAAAGCTTTGCACTAATACCTTTAAAAGTAAATAAGCTAAAAAGAAATAGTAAAACTTTATTAAAGATATAAGTTTAAAAAAGTTAGCTGTTACTACAAGTAATAATTAAAAGTAAGTTTTAACTAATTTTTTTATTATATTTACTTACTAACTAGTATAAACTATTTAAGCCTTTACTAGTGTATAAGTCCTTAGAACTTAGCAATAATACTATTTTATGCAGCGACAAGCTATATATTAAAAAACATAATAGTAATAAATATAAAAAAGAAGTTGAAAATAATTCTAATATTAATACGTACTATAATTAATGTAAGAATAAATATAAGACTAAAAAGTAGTAGTAGGAATTGTAGGCTAAAGTTAAAAATAAAATTAAAAATAAAAATAAAAATAAAAATATTAGCAATTTTATAGACTTTAAAGGCTTTTTAAATTAATTATAGTAGTATTTTTATGCTAAGTTACTAGCATTAATTAGCGCTTATTACAGCTAATTAATATAATTTATATAATATAAGAATAATTGCATAACTTTATAACTATATTACTTTTATTTTAACATTTTTTAAATTTATAAAGTCTAATTAAAAAGCGCCTAACATAGTACGTAATTAAAGAGATAAGTTAATCTTAGTTTAGTTATATACGCGTTTACTAAAGGCTTACTATATATAGCCTATATACTATTAAAGTTGTAAAGCAGACATTTATATGCGTTACGTTAGTAATAGCAATAATTTATAATAGCTTTTAATTATATTTTTAAACTAAATGCTGTTTACTTATATATTATAGTTAAACACATTTATAAGCTTTTACAAAACCTTTACTAATTCTAAATAAGCAAGTACTAGGTTATTTAAAGAGAAAAGTAAAAAAAGTTAGATTTATTAATATATCTACTTTAAGAAGCTATATAAGAAAAAAGAAATAAAATTATAACTTATTAAAATAAGTAGTAAAGTACAACTAGCTAAGCTTAAAATTTAAATAGCAAATCTCTCTACTAGAACTATGTTACTTATACTAGTAGTATTTAGTTAAAGTTTAGAGAAGCTACTTATATTGCAACTAGCTGCTTTTATATTTTTTATCTTAACTGCAGCATAATTCTGTAACACTTAAGGCTAATAAAAATTAGAACTAAACACTTTATAAACTATATTAATATAGTTAATTATTAGAGTACTTTAACTCTTATTTATAATAGTCTGCGTATAATAAACTTTATATATACTTAACTTTAAAAAAGTAGTATACTTGCTTTAATACCTAAATTTACTTAAAATGCTTTTAAGAAAGAGCTTATTTAAGTAGTTGTTAATAGTGATTAGCTATTTTAAACTATTAAGTAGCTATTATTTATATACTTTCTCTAATTCTTAAGGCCTTAAACTATAATAATAACTTATTATAAATTTAAGTTAATATTTTAGAACTAGTTTAAAAAAGCAAAAGCTTTTCTTTTTAACAACTTTAGCTTTATAACTAAGATTTTAATTATACTAAATATATAGTCTATAGCTAATTATCTTAGCTTTCTTGTAGTTAAGAGTTACTATATTATATTAAACTAGTAATTCTAAAAAAAACTACTTAATTTTATACTAATACGCAGACAATATACTAGAATTTTAATAGCTATAGAAGTACTATGTGTACTTTTAGATACTAATACTAGGTCTTGCCTTCTAGCTATTACTTGCAACAAAACTAGTAATAATACAGTACTTAGTTAAATAATTTAATTAACACTAGCACTTAAGAATATTAGCTAAAGCACTTTAGAAAACACTATTTTATGCCTAGCTTATATTATTAACTTAGTAGTTTAAAAGATAATCTAACATCTCTAACTAGCTACTACTATAGAGGTTAGACCTAAGGAGGTCTTACGCAGGCAACATGTTAAAGTAATTAAATAAGAAATATTTTTTTTAAACACACTTTATAAGGTATTTATACTTTTATTATATTTAATTATTATATTTTAATTACTATCTAGATCTAAGCTATTTGCATTACTATTAACGCGTTACTATAACAGTATAAGCAATTTCTTGCTACTTAATAATATTTACTACTAAAAAAAAAACTTTCTATTATTTGCAATGTAAAAACTTAATAAAACTTAATATATAATATATACAAGCACGCGCTTAAGCTTTTAAAATACATTAATAAATAGCTAGTATAAGAAATAGTAATAAAAAGAAGTACTTATATTATTATTAACTCTAACAACAATATAAGAGAGATTAACTATTATAACTTTAAGTATTTTTAACTCTTTTTTATTACGTAGTACTATATTAAAGTAATTATAAAAATACTTAAGTAGTTTAAGAACACTACAAGCTTTTTAAGTAAAAACTAAAAGCTTTAAGTTTAATATATTTAGCTTATATACAACTATCTTTTTAATTTTATAAACTTAATATTTAATAATTTTAATAAAAATATAGAAAGTTACACTATAAAGTAGCTTATAATAGTATAAGCTGCTATAGACAAGAAAAAGAAGAAACTAAGCAAGTACTACGCAAAAATATTAGCTAAGCAAACGTTTCTATTTAACTGCGCAGCTATTTTAGATCTAACTTAAAAGCTTACTATATATAAAGTATAGTTATTATAGTTTGTTATTAAAGAAGAGTACTAATTAGCTAATTAAGATTTTATATAGAAACTTTAAAATAAGCACATATGTTATAAATAGTTTTTTAACTATTTTAATTAATATAACAATAGTAAAAAAGTAAATTAAATACTAGTTTTTACTTTTTTTCTAAAAAGAACGCTTAGCTGTAAATAGTTTTAAAGGCCTACTTCTTAATTACCTTTTAACAGCTTTTTTACTTTAAGTTAAACATTTTTTATATAGGAAAGAGAAAAGATAAAAAGCTTTACTTAATAAGAAAAAAAATTTTACCTTAGCAATTCTTATATTAAACTAAGGACATTATTTAATATTCTAAAGTAGTAGCAATAAAATAAAAATACTTATTTTTAGCTATCTTAAGTTATAAAAAATATATTAGTAATTTTAATTACTAGTGTTAGTGTTAAGCGCGTTTTTAATACTATAAAAGATGTTATTAGTAATTAAAGATATTACTTTTTAGCTTTAACTATAGAGTAAATTATAGTTTTTAAAAATACTATCTCCCTAAATTCAAAACTGCAAGAAATTTTTATATAAAATAAAAATGTTAGCCTTAAAGCACTATGTAATAAAATTAATAATATATTTAAGCTTCTAGCGCCTAGAGATAGCACATGTAGTCTAGAGAAGAAAATAGTAGAAAATAAGCTTATAAAAAAGAACTCTTTACTTTTAGTATAAAAGCAGTAGCGCTTTAAAGCTTAAGTATTGCTATAATTATAAGCTATAATAATTAACTGTAGTAGTAAAGTTTTAACTATCTCTTAACTTTAACTAGTAATAAATATTAAATACTATAACTTAACTCTAGTCTATGCAACTTAACTACAACTACAATCTAACTTATACCTACAACTTATTTACTAGCCTAAGTATAGGTTAGATTGTAGTTGTAGTTAAGTTGCATTACACAGACTATGTAACTAAATTAGTACTTACTTAGCTTGCCTTTCTTAATCTTACTTATTTAACACAGCTATTTATTACTATAAATAGCACGTAACTACAACTTAACCACAACTACAACTACAACCTAACCTACACTTATAGTCTGTGCGCGTAACTACAACTACAACTACTAGTTAGTGCAACCTAACTATAACTACAACTACTAGTCTATGCTAGCGTGGGTATAGGTTGGGTTGTGGTTGGGTTAGCTTACGTCAGACCCCAACCACAACCCAACCTATACCCATTTACCAGCCTAGGCGCCGTTGCTATCTTCTATATTGCGGAGGTTAGTTAGAGGCAGGGCTAGGCTTATAGTACTATTATTTTTGCGGCCAGCACCTTAAGAGCCAGAGATAGGACTGTCGCTAGTACTAGGACAGGAAGCTTAGTCGCTAAGATCTAGCATAACTATTAACTTAGGCGTATATATAGGTTTAAGTATAGGGCTCTGTGCCTGTTGCTTAGCTATTCTTTACTGCTTCGCTAGATAGGGATTTTCTAACTTTTAATCTAATATAAAATTTAGCAATACTTCTAGGAAAGTTATTGTTATATTAATAATTAAAGATTAATGCGATTATTTTAGCGTTGTTAATAGTTTATTTATTACTCTAGCAATACCAGAGAACATCTTACCTTCTGTAAGTAATTCTCTTTTAATAATATTAACGTAGCTATATGTACTAATTAGATTATTCTACTGACTATAATAAGAGCCTTTAATATCCTCTATAGGGAAGGCGTTCTTTACAGCTGCAGCAAGGTTACTATACTATTTAGCATAATCTCCTTTATTAGTAGTAGTTAGGTAGTAGCTTTTGTCTAGATAATTAAAGATACTGTTACTACGCTAGAAGTCTGTAGTGCTGTGGTGTTTTTTAGTTGCGCTACTCTCTCTAATTAGATAGAAATTTATCTGCTATTAGTAAAATTACTACTATAGTCTACTTAAGTACTTGCCTTAACTGCTTCTATTAAACAACTTATTTAAGGTTAAATCTATTATTAAGTAGTTTTTCTCTCTTTTATTACGCAATTCAAGGCGAAGCTAGTAGTAACTATTACTAGATGCAAATTTATAAATGCTTTTTTTATAGCCTACACTAAATAGATTACATATCTCTAAGTCTATGTCCTTAACATCTTTAATATAGCTTATTTTCTAGACCTATAGTAGTTGTTAAAAAATAGTAAGAAGGTTGCCTTTGCTTTTTGTACACAACGTAGTCTAGAGTAATTCTATAATTAAGGAGTAGGTATTACTTTAGTGTAGCAATTTTAAAAATTAAGTTGCTGTATCTTTAAAATCTCTAGAAAGAGCGTGCCTTATTATCTTAACCTTAGGCTTAAATTAAGTACGCTTAAGTAATATAAAGTTATAGTGTTTAAACTAAAATAAAGTAGTTTAAGGAACTAAAGTAAAAGTAGCTATTGTAAGATTATAATATAATTTAATAGACTCTAGCTAAGGAAACGGTGCCGTATCTAGAGGTTTAAATAGAAAACTACTTACCTAGCTAACAACTTCTTTAGGGGAGAAAACACGTAGGCAATAACGCTAAATTAATTGTAGAACGCTATCCTTAGTGTTGCTAACGCGACCCTTGCCACTTAACTATATTTTACTCTTAACTTAACTGTTGCTGCAGAGGTCTCTAAGGGTATGCATGACTTCTTGAGCAGGTCTAGTCCTAGAAGAACTAATAACACTAGAGGGAGTGGTGGCGGAGAAGGCTCTGCTTATCCTTTATAGTTTATAGTAGCTCTAATGCTAACGCTAAGCTATTAGCTGCAAGCGTCTATGTAAACAGCTCCTGCTAGTCACACTGCAGCGTTACAATTAAGACAAAAAGTGCTCAACCGCGTTATTGCCGACGGATCTAGCTCTAGCAGAACGCGGATAACTAACTTTAGATTGGCCAGCGCATTTGCAGAAGGACTGAAGGTGGGAAGAGGTAATGCTAAATGACTAGAGCTAAGATATAAGTGGCATTAGCCAGAAAGTGTATCCTTCTAGCTAGAGCGGGATGTAGGCACGGTTCTGTCTATCTCTCACTTACTACGCCAACAGCAATGCTAAGCTGTTAGCTAGCTGCCTCCTAACCTCTGCTCTTTGCTTGTTGTACTATAATACTATAAGCACTATAGACCTGCTATGCGTAGCAAAGTATTATAAAACCCTAAGCGCAAGACTAGCGCCTTATCTAAGTAAATAATTATGTTTAAGAGAGAAAGTCCTTCTAAGCATAATACATTATAATAAAGCAGATTAGAGAGCGTGTTCTACTAAAAGAGCAAGGTGTAGAAGGTAGAGTAACTAAAGCTAAGATTATAGTATAAAAGCTTATATAGACTGCCTTAACTAAGTTATACATAAAATAATATATTATAAAAGTACTAATGCCTAGCAATGTTAAAGAAAAAAGTAAAAAAGTAAATTAGTTAATATTGTAAAAGGCTAAACTATATAATAAGTAAATACTTCTTCTTTAACTATAGACGTACTCTAGATAAAGTGTTACGAACCTAAGAAGAGAGAAGGAACAGACTATGTATAAAGGATAGAGGTAGGAAGAGATCCTAGACTACCTAAACAAATGGCAACGCCTTTGTGTGCTAATAGATAACGCTACCCCGCACCAAGCACGTGATCCTACAGGCCTTAGCAGAAATTCTTTATAAAACAAGTTACATGTGTCCTACAATGTACTATAAAATTCTACACGTCCTACGCATAGGACAGCATAGGATTTTATAGAACAGTAAGACACTCTCTTAGTATATAGCAATAGATATTAAGCCTTTATAGCCTAGTGTGTTTAACTTTAAGTATAATTTAAAAATTACCTAATTTTTAACCTTTTTATATTATTACATTATTTTACTAAACGTGCTAACACAACTACCTATGCTATTACATTAATCTACTAGTTATGCTAGTACAACCTCTATCTATTGCACTTACTTATTCTAAAAGAACTAACACAAATTATTTACAGACAATTTTTATACTTTAAATATTTTTAAAATAAGTAATACTATAATAAATACCTTTACAAACATTCTAACTACAGGAATAACTATACAAGCTAATAAGCTTAATACTTACTGTAGTAATTGTAATAAGCTTAAAAAATAGCTACTTTAAGTTAATAGATACTTTTATATTAAAAAGACTAAAATTAATAACAATAATGTAGTTGTATAGGCCTTTATATTTTTATAAAAAGCTACTAAAAAATAGGCTAACTTTATTCTTTATTAATACATAAACATTACTATTAATAATAATATTAATAAAGCACTTGTTAAAAATTAGAATAACTTTAAAATAAAAATAAAAAAAGTATTCTTACTTTTTAAAAAATCTATAGTAGTAGAACAAAAAATTTAAAAGTTACAACAAACGCGCTCTACAGCTAACTATATAATAGAGTTTTAGTAGTACTAAACAGTTATTAAATAAGATAACAATGCTTTAATGTAAATATACTAATAAGGTTTTAAACTAGCAGTATAAGTAAAACTTATATAAAGTAGAGCTACCTTTAACACGCTTAATAAACTTATAGCTAAAGTTATTTAAGTAAATAACAACCTCTATAAGCTAAAGTTAAAAGAACAACTATTTATATAAAGAAATTATATACCTAAAGCTATAAACGCTTAACTCTATTAAATATTCTAACGTCTATACTTTAACTAAAGTTAACAACAAAACTACACTTTTAAAATCTTAAGATACTATTTAACTAATAGCTACAAGCTTATATACTTTAATAATCTTAATAAAAGACTTAGAAAGAATAAGTTTTAGGGCAATAAAAGTAGCAAGAAAAGGATTACTTGCTATATATATAGTAAAAAAGATTACATAAAGCAAGACTACTAGAGCTAAAGCAAAGTAATATAATAGTTAAATATTTTTTACTATATAGTACCTAGCAACAATTTAAAAGAAAAATAAAATGTTATTACTTAACTTACTATTATAGTCTAAGAATAGGACTAGGTAAATATTAATAGTCTAAATAACCTCTTTATAATTACCTTAAAGGAAGCCTTAGACAACAACGTCTCTAAAATAATATTTAACAAAAGAATAAAAGTAACCCCCGCTAACTAGACTAAGTATAGAAAAATAGCTAGGTTTTAAGAAACCTACTAGCCCTCTACACTAGTTACATAGAAAGAACTAATAGCCTATAACTAGAATAATTTACTACTAGCTATGTAGAAGTACTACACTACACTAGACAGGCAAGACATTAATATATAAGTATTACTACTTTTAGAAACATAATACTTAAATAACTTAGCTAAGAAAATTAATATTCTACTAAAGCAGCGTAAATAACTTAAGAAAATCTTTATAAGACTTTATAAAGAAATATTAATAAAATACTACTAGTATACTAATTTACTAGAAGAACTACAAAAAAAAGAGATTACTCTAGTAGCTACTATTAATAAAGACTTATATAATAATTTTGTATAAAAATAAACTTAAAATACTAAAGCATTGTAAAATAAACTAACGCATTAACTTTTAAATTAAAAAAAAAAGAAATTTACAAAAAACTTTAAGCAACACGCTAAAAGCAAAAGGCACAAGAAATTAACTATAATAGTATATACTATTAGATAAATCTGCGTAACCTAGAACACGCAAAGTACTTATAAACTGTATATATATATAATAGCTGCACTATATACTACTTAAATAAGTATAGATTAAGATAGTTTTTAAAAAAACAAAAAAAAATACTTTACTATAAGTACTTATAGTACAATTGCCTAAATAATAAATGCGTAGTATATTTATAGAACAAATAACATAACTTATACTTTTATAAATATAATAATTTAGAAGAGACCTTATAGATGCACATAACACAGTAAAAGAATTACAAAAATAAAACTTATATATAAAAATATAAGTAGCCTTTATAATATACATGCCTTAATATTAAATACAAACTATATATAGTTGCTAAGAAGTTTTATAAATTTAGTATATAGTCTTTTTTAAACAAACGCCTTAAATACTTAGAACTGCTAAGGTAATAAATGCAATTAACTCCCTAAGCCTCCTTAAGCTACTAGTAAAGCTTAACAAATATTAAATACTAGTATTAGTAGACTTTAGCTCTTAAGCTAACTTTGTTTCCTCTTAAGTAGTATAAGTAGCAGGTCTATAAATACTAAGAAAATAAAAACCCTACCTACTATATATAGTAAACAGCTAGCCTATACTAGGCAAGACAACTATTATGCATAAGGTTAGCAAAGTAACGCTTAGCATCTAAGAATATAAAAAAGAATTAAACTTAGACGTTTTTAGATTAGCTACTTACAATATTATATTAGAAATTTTTTAGTTTTAAAAATATAACTTACAAATTAACTAAAAGTTAAAAAAGTTCTTACTTAAGTACTATAAATTAAACGTAACTATAAGCTAGCCTACGTATTTAATAACTATAATAGTAAATAAAAGAAAAATTTATAATATTGCTAAAAGATAGTAAACTTTAACTAAGAGTAGCTTTACAACACAAAGGTTTAACTTAATAAATACTAGTAAGGCACTTTTAAATTATAAAATTAAAGTTTTAAAGCAATACGTAACTCTAAGTATTTTAAAAAAGTATAAAGAATTTTAGTACCTTTTTATAAAAGTAGTAGATAGCAAAGCCTTACTAAAACACTAACCTTAGAACTAAAAAATTATTCTAGAAGAAGAGAAGACTTTACTTTTTAAGCTAATTTATTAACTATTAGAGATAAAACTTAAGGAACTAAAAACTAAGCTAGATAAAAATCTAAAAAAAGAATATATTAAACCTTTAATATTACTAGCAAGATTCTTTATACTCTTTGTACTAAAGAAAAATAGGTTACTATAAATATGCGTTAACTACTAGAAACTTAATAATATTATAGTAAAGAATTAATACTTATTACTAAACATTATAAAGCTTTAAGATTAATTATTTTAAACTAAAGTCTTTATAGCATTAAACTTCTAAAATAGATACTACCTTATAAAGATAAAGAAAAGTAAAGAATAAAAAATAGCGTTTTAAATATAATATAGATATTACAAATATACTATTATACTATTTAGGCTTAAAAACGCCCTAGCAACATTTTAAAAACTTATTAATAATATATTAAAAGTATATTTCGATATCTTTGTTATAGCATATTTAAATAATATTTTTGTCTACTTTAAGAACCTAAGAAATTATGTAAAATACGTTTACACAGTACTAAGGTGCTTAAAGTAGTTTAACCTCTAGCATAAACTAAAGAAATATAAGTTTTACAAAGATAAAGTTACTTTCTTTAAATATATAGTAAGAGCATAAGAAGTACAAATAAGTAAAGAAAAAATATAAGTAGTTAAAAAATAGCTATACTTAATAATAGTTAAGAAGATATAATTATTCCTAAGATTTCTAAACTTTAATTAATAGTTTATTAAGAACTACTCTAAAATTACTATTCTATTAACAAGACTTATAAAGAAGAAAATACCCTTTAAGTAGAGTAAAAAAGTAGAAAACGCCTTCTAGATGCTTAAAAAGCAAGCATAAAACTACTATACTTTAAAATATTCTAAGCAGGACAACTATTACGCTTTAAAACTAATGCATTAAACCTTGCGCTAAAAAGCTGTACTAGTTAACTATATAAAGGTAAATAGCACCCTATTACGTACTATTTACAAAAATTCTCTAGACTAGAAAAATAATATAACGTCTACAACAAGAAACTACTAGCTATTATTACATGCTTATAGTATTAGAGAGCATACGCAGAAAGCTACTTAGAACTTATAATATTTATAAATTATAAGAACTTAGTTAACTTTACAACTACTCTAGTACTTAACTAACAACAAGTAAAATAGTTAGAATTACTTAAACAATATAAGTTTAAAATTATATATACACTAAAAAAAGATAACAGCAAAGTAGATACTCTTAGCTAACAACACAATATTGCAAGAACAAAAGAAATTATTAATACTACAATACTCAAAATTAATAAAAACAAATTATTAGAACTAGCAAAAATGCTAAACGCAGTCTTATAAATTATACTAAATATACTAGAAGAATTGCAAAAAGCAATTATTAAACAACATTACAACAACTTTATACATAGTTACCCTAGCATTACACAAACTATAAAACTTATTAAAAAAAATTATAAGTTTCTAAAAATAAAAAATAAGGTTATTTTTTTTATTACTAAGTACGCAAACTATTAGAAAAATTAGTATAGTACCTACGCACCTTACAAAGAAATACAAGCAATAGAACTACTTAACGCACTATAGTTAAATATTTTTATAAACTTTACTACAAAATTACTAGTCTTAAAAAACCTTGTTACTAAAGTATTTTACAACGCAATTCTTGTAGTAGTTAATTAATTTACAAAATAAGCAAAATACATTGCCTTTAGAAATTTTTTTACAGTAGTATAGCTAGCACACATTATTAATAACTAAATTATTAAACACTACAGCATACTAAAGTTAATTATTAGTAACAAAGACAAGCTTTTTATATCTAACTTTTAGACAACATTATAAGCCGCAATTAAAATAAAACAAAAGCTATTAACAGCTTACTACCTACAAATAAATAAACAAACAAAACAAATAAACTATATAATAAAAGCTTACCTTAGGATATATATTAATTAATAGCAAAACAATTAAGTATTACTACTACCTATAGTATAAATAGCATACAACAACAAGATTTTAGAATTTATAAGATAAATACTGTTTTACGCAAACTACAAAAAACACCTAAATCTCTTTATACGTACACTCCTAAGCTAGAAAACAAAAGCAGCTATTTGTTACGGATGGTTGCGTGTTGACTAGGTCCGCTAAACTCGCTTATTGTTAGCTTGCCTACCTGCAATTGTGCTTATAAGAGGCTCCTCACCTGCAAGGATACCAGTGTACTATTGCCTAAAGCCACCCCTTACAGAATAATACCTCCTCCTACAGGCTAATAGTCTAGAGATAGCTCCCTTAACGCGATCTAATACTTAAAGTAATTAGGGAAGCTAGAGCCTTGCTGCATTTAAACTCTCTAATCCCCCTTAAACTCTATTAAGGCCCGCTACACCTAAAGAGCCTAGGGAGCGCACCTAAAGCGCACTTACAACGCTTAAAGAGCGCATTAACGCTGTAAAGAAGCAACGTGATAAACTTTAATTTTTGCAATAATTACAGGAGTAAGAAAAAAAAGTAGCACAACTAGAAAAGGTTAAATAAAAAAGAATCTTAAATATACTAGCACTACTAACTAAATTATTCTGCGCGCAGAACGCACCTAAAGCAGCACCTATACGCATATTTAACACGCGCTAAAACCTAAAGACCTAGCTAAATACTAAAGTAAAACTCTTAAAGAACATTGCAAGTTTACTTATTTCTACAAAGTAGCGTTTTAGTTACTACTATAAAAATTTAAAAAGGATAACAATAAAGTAATTTAAGCAATGCAGTATTTTAAAGCAGACTTATAAGAGCTTTAGTATACTTACTATAAGCGTTTTTTTAAAGCAAAGAAAGAAGTACTAACTTAAAACTACTTTAAGTAATATATACTTAACTTACTTTTAAACCTTATTAACTATAGCCTTAAAGCAGCAACCGCGCATGCGCACGCTATATAGTAAAAAGACTAGACTATCTAATTATTTACAACTTATCTTAATATTCTTAAAAATTAACTTTTAACATATACTAAGGCACAAAAAGTCTAGCACTTTTTTGCAAAACTAAAGCCTAAACTACAGCACGTAATTACTAACTACTATTAAATCTCTATAACTAGAGAAGACTTTATTATACTTAGGTTTACACTTAAATAAAATTTGCGTAAAGTACTTATTACGCATAATCCGCCTTACGAAAGCACTTTTACAAAAAAAAGAAAAAAACACTTCTTTACAGCTACTACACTAAACACACTTAAAAAGCGTAAGAATAGTAATAATATTATATACTTTAAGTACTAAGGAAAAAAATACTACGCTAACAAGTGCTAAAGCAGCAACTCTAACAAGGTTCTAGTTAATATAAACTAAATAAAAAAAAGTTAAGCCTTACTGCAAACCTAAGGTTAGTAAAGCGCGTACTAATAAATATTTTACTAAAAATGCAGCGCATGTGTTACGCACGTTTAGCAACTAAAGTAAAAAAAGAACTCTAAGTTATTTTAAATTTATAAGCAGATATTAGCCTTATTAGTTAAAAAACAGCTTTAAAATAAATTTACAACTTATTTAAAATGCAGAACTTCCCTGCTTAAGTTAAATTAAACCTTAAAGGCAAAACACATACGCAGTATATAAGCTCTAGCTACGCTTAATAAATAATAATAGCGTAGAGAGCATTACAAAAGTTACTGCGTATAAAGTAAATAAAAAAAAAGCACTACTACTGCTTAGCAACCTCTTCTTAAGCTAGAAAGGCATCTATATTAACTATAAAAAGTAGATATAGCGTTAGAGATATACAAAAGCAAATATTAACTTAGTAGCTACTAAAGTATTTTTAAAAAACGCAAGACTTACAAATTTAAGAACTTACCTTTTAGAAGTACTTTAAAGTAGCAGCATAAGCATTAAGCCTAAAGCACACGTGCTAAATGTATCTATAGCATAAGTACAGCGCATACTTAATATATTATAAAATTATACTAATGTCTTTAACAACAAAGCTGCTAAAATCCTCTTATAGCTAAAAAGCTTAAATTATGTAATCTTTATTTAATAAAGCAAAAAACCCTCTTATAAGCCTTTTTATACTTTCTCTTTTTATAAGCTTTAAGTGCTTTATAAATATATTAAAAAAGCACTGCGTAAAAGATGAATTTGCTACAGCACTAGCCCTACAGGCGTACTAATACTATTTATACTAAAATAAAATAGAACTCTTTGCCTCTGCGTAGATTATTAAGGCCTTAACACTGTTACAATAAAAAATTGTTGCCTGCTCTCCCTAATTAGAGAGACACTAGACTGCCTGTTAGGCGTACGCTACTACACAATATTAGATTTTAAAAACGCCTACTATTGTCTAAAAATTAAGACAAAAAACAAGTAGAAGACTGCTTTTAAAACACAATATAAATATTTTAAATATCTTATTATACTTTTTAAGCTTATAAATGCTCTAGCAAGTTTTTAAGCCTACATTAACAAAGCTTTAAGAAGGCACTTAGATTATATCTGCGTAGTTTATCTAGATAATATCTTTATCTATACCTACAATAATAATATTGCGCTACACTAGCGTGCTGTACACGCTGTACTTAACTCTTTACAAAGCGTAGAGTTATACATAAATCTTAAAAAGTGCATATTTACTTTAAATAAAGTTTATTTTCTAGAATTTATTATTACAAAAAGTAGCATTTACGCAGATCTAGCGCGCGTTGCTACTATTAAGTAATAGCCTACACCTACTAGTATTAAGGAGCTGTAGTTCTTTCTAGAATTTATAAATTTTTATTAGCGTTTTATTAGAAACTATGCTGTAGAAACAGCACCTCTTACAAATATCTTAAAAAAGAAATAGGCGTTCTACTAGAACAAGAATATACATGCTGCCTTTATAAGGCTAAAGCAACACTTTACATATACGCCTATTCTGCGTTACTTTAAAAATATACGTATAATTTATATTAAAACAAATGCTTTAACTTTTGCTATATTAAGCATATTGTTTTAATTATTTAAAGACAAAAAGTAGCATCCTATTACGTTTTACTTATAAAAACTACAAAACGCTAAGCTAAACTATAAAGTATACAACTTTAAACTTTTAGCTATTGTACAAAGCTTTAAGAAATAGCAGCACTACTTAGAAAGCGCTTAACACACTATTTAGGTGTTAACTAATTATAATAACCTGCGCTTTATACGCGCTGTACAAAAGCTAAACTAGCATTAAGTATACTAAGCTCTATATTTAAGGGCTTTTAATTTTAAAGTTAAATACTGCCTAAAGCGTACAAACTCTGCAAATAGACTATTAAGAAAAGTAGATTACAAATAAAAGAACCTATTATTAACTTAACTACTACCTACACTGCAGAATAAACTTCTAGCAAGGGTAAAGTATAGTAAAATAAAAAGTTTTATAACTTAGTATAGCTAAAAAGGCGCATGTAAAACGCATGTAGCTAATATTTGTAAAATAGAAGGTATTTAAACTACTAGTGCTATAAAGTGCACACTATGCGTACTATGCTCTCTAGCTAGAGTATTAGTTAGTAGCAAACCTGCAATAGTAAAGTTAGAAGCTTTAATAAATAAACTACGCTAGTTATAATAAAAAAACGCCTTTACTCTACAGCAGGTTGCAGACTTTATGTAAGTAATACGCACTTAAAACAGCAGCAGCGCGTAAGTATAGCGCGTTAACAACAAAAAAGTTCTAAAATATAAAAGTAAAATTTACGTTCTACTAAAATAAGCTATTAGGCAAGAAATTCTATTACAGAATTATAATACGCGTATAGCAGGTTATTTTAGCGCACGTAGAACTTATAAGCTTATTAGTAGGCTATATTACTAGCTAGAGCTAGGCTATAATATTTAGGATTACGTAAAGACCTGTGCAGTATACTAAAAAAGCAAAGCTCTAAGATATAGCAAATACAGTTAGTTACTACTATTACTAGTTTCTAATAAAATATTTAAGGAAGTAAGCTTTAATTTTATAATAAGGCTACTACTAGTAAAAAATAATAGTTTAGGTTGTGTGTTTAATATAATTCTTGTAATTGTTAACTGCTTTTTAAAAATAGCAATCTACATACCTATATTAAAAACGTAAGATACAAAACAGTTTACAAAATCTTATTTTAAATATATTATTTTAAAATATAGAATCTAAAAGAGTATTATATTTAATTGTAGTTTAATCTTTACATTTGTATTTAAGATAGAAATATGCTACTAATTATAAGTAAAGCGCAGGCTAAGCATAGCCTTCTACTTATAGATAGATAGGCAAACTAAACGCTAGAACTAGATAATAAAGCAATACCTAAGGACATTTGCCTTAAAAAAACAAGATAATTAGGTGTTACTTCTACAAACTACATAATTTGCATACAAGAACTTTATCTATAAATTAACAAAGACAATACCTTTTTACGTAGTATATAGTAAGTATTTATTACTTATGTTACTTCCTAAGGACAGTAGGCTAGAAAAAAAAGTACTAAATGCTGTAAACAAAGTGCAGCGCATGTATAACACACATGTAATAGCAAGAGAACACTTTCTAATAGTATAAAAATATTAACACTAATACTATAACAAAAAACATAAACTAAAAATCTTCTGCTAAAAAAACTTAGTTTACCTTAGTATAAAAAATATTAACTTAGCTTACTAACCTAGCAAAAAGCTTTCTAGCAAGTTTATAGAACTATTTTAAGTGCAAAAAGTAGTTAGAATATAAGCTTACTAACTACAACTACTACTTTACTATTACATTTATAATGTCTTTTACGTCTCTTTACTAAAACAATAAGAATTATGCAGTAGTTAAAAAGACAATACTTAGGCACTAAAAATTAGTTCTAAGAGTAAAGAGATCTAGAAGGTTAAAAAGATATTAAGAAAACAAATTAAGAATAGCTAGCTAGAGTATTAGCTATAATAAAAAAGCTATAATAAATTATAGAATACCTAGACTCTAGCATTGTAGTTTAAGGATATAGAAAAACTAATTAAGAAATATAAGTACAAACAAAGATTCTTACGTTCTAAGCGCGCTAAAAGAATATACTAAATATTATTATTGCACACTTAGGGCGTAAATTAGGTATCTAAATAAATAAAACTACAAGTACAAAAATAATCTACCTCTACTTATTATTAAAAATCTCTTTACTACTAGCACAAACCTTATTATTACTACTTATATTATTACTACTACTTCTAGCACTACCGTTATGCGCGCCACCTGCGTCTAGACCGCGCCTAAGAAGTAGCACGTTATTATTACTTAAGCTCTTATTATTATCCTTATTATTACTAGCAGGACTAGCAATCCTAGCTATATAACTAGCAATTAACTTAAAAGCAGCTACTATACAGCGCTACTTTACTAAAATTAAACTTAAAAAATAAGGCGAGGATGTTAGCACCTAAGTAGGCACTCTTAATAGAGTACTAGTGTACGTGGCAACACAGCAGTAGTTAAAGAGCTTAAAGTTAAATTAGCGCTAGCATTACGTAAGCTTAACGCCTGCAGTAATAACAGCAGAGTTAGTTCTTAAAATATTAATATTAGTAACTGCGGTATTAAAACAGAAGCAAAGTTAGTATAAACAATTTAAACGCCTATTAAGCGCTTTAAAAACTTATTTAAATTAGCTAAAGCACAGTAAATAAAATAAAAAAACTTACTTTAGTATAACTACTATAGTTGCCCTTAGCACAATAGTTGTAATAACAATACTTAGTCTTTCTGCAAATTTTTTTTTGCTTAGCAATGTTTTATACGCAATGTAGGTAGGTTGTATATAAGGCAATAAAATTAATAGCTTTTTTAAGTACACTAAACTTGTACAGCTAAGCATCTTATAAGTAGAATTTCTTAATGTACTTAGAATTTAAATAGTAGACTATAATAAAGATTAGAGCTTATTATTTAGTTGCGTAGTAAGTATGTTAGAGTTACGTGTTAAATGTGTTAATTAAGACAAAGATTATAAAAAATATACTAAAAAATTTCTTTATTACTGTAGCAAATATTACCTTGCATAAATTACCTATAATAATTACACACTTTTACTTTTACCTCTAAAAATTTTAAGAAATAAATAATAAATTTAAGAGTTACTATAACAACACTATAAAGACTTAAGCCTAAAGCTTGTTACACGCCTAAACTGCAGGTAACATGCGTTTTAAGAGCACCTAAGCTGTAAGTAACACGCGCTCCTTACTAAACTATCCTTATACAGTCCAAAAAGTTAATTTAAGGCTATTAGGACGCTAAACTAAAGGGGGAGGCTCTGTCACGGATAGTTGCGTGTTAACTAGGTCCGCTAAACTCACTTATTATTAGCTTACCCACCTGCAATTGTGCTTATAAGGGGCTCCTTACCTGCAAATATACACACGTTATTATTCTAGAGCTATCTCTTACTATCTTCTGTAGTGTAAAGCAAGTACTATTGCCTGAAGCCACCCCTTACACTATTACTATAGCTAATAAGCTTAAAACAGTACATAAGTTACTTAAAATAACACTTAAGAAGGCTTAACGCTAAAGCATTTTATATGTTAACTAAAAACAAAAAATAGCACCTTAGCTAAAAAAGAGAAATAAAGTATATTTGCTTATAAAGAATCTTCGCACTAAACAACCTAATAAAAAACTAGACAATATTAAAGTTAAACTATTTTTAATTCTAGACTAGAAGGGACTAGTTACGTATACACTTAACCTTCTACTAGATACAAAAATCTACCTAAAATTCTATATTAACATATTAGAACTAGTAGACTTAGAAACGCTATTACAAAAAACCTTCTACTTTAAAATAGAAAAAAATAATATCTTTAAAGTTAAGAAGATCTTAGCATACTAAGCACAAGATAACAGCAAAGAATACTTAGTTAAATAGTTAAGATACCTAAATAGCAAGAATATATAGAAACTAAATATAAACTTTATAAATTATTACTAACTACTTGCATAATACTGTGTAACTCACCTAAGAAGTTGTTAAAAGTAGAATTACTTTCTAAATAAGTAGCAAAGAACGCGCTCTAATCTAATAACAGCGTGCTAGGCATTAAACTACTCTTTAAGATACTAACTTTATAGTTAATATCTTCTACAGCTTCTAAAACTTTAATCTTCTTAATAAATTTTCTTAACTTATTTATTAACTATTACTTATAACGCGCTAGCACTTTATACTATTTCTAAAGACAATCTTTCTTTGCACGCGCTGCTAATAATACTTTAAGTATAACTAACTTTACTACATTAGCTTTAGACTCTTACTGCTTTAATTAAGCTAACTTTTAGTCTAGCTATAAATAATTTAGTAATAGCACTTTTACTAGAACATACTTTTTAACCTTATTTTTATAACAATTTCTACACACCTTTTTTAATAAAGATATTTAATATAACAAATTCTTCTTAATACAATATTAATAAGTAACTATAGCAAATTAACTAATACTGTTTATGCAATTACTAAGTGCGTAACAATAAATAGTACTGCAGGAAACTATTAAGCTAGTTTATAAGAATAAGAATGTAGAAGAAGAGAATAGTGTTATAAACCTAAGAAGAGAGAAGGAACAGACTATGTATAAAAGATAGAGGTAGAAAGAGATCCTAGACTACTTAAACAAAGGGCAACACCTTTATATACTAATAAATAACGCTACTTTGCACTAAGCACGTAATCTTACGGGCCTTAGTAGAAATTCTTTATAGGACAAGTTACATGTGTTCTATAATGTACTACAAAATCCTACACGTTCTACGCATAGGACAGCATAAGATTCTGTAAGACAGTAAGACACTCTCTTAGTATATAGCAATAGATATTAAGCCTTTATAGCCTAGTGTGTTTAACTTTAAGTGCAATCTAAGAATTACCTAATTTTTAACTTCTCTGTGTTATTATATTGTTTTACTAAATATGCTAACACAACCACCTGTGCTATTACATTAATCTACTAATTGTGCTAGTACAACCCCCGTCTATCGCACTCACTTATTCCAAGAGAACTAACACAGATTATCTACAGACGATCTTCACATAAAGCTGCACAGCAATTAAGAACAAAACTTAAATAAAAGAAATAAAAAAACTCCTGCTAGTATATTTGTTACTATTGCGTTGCAGGTAGAAGTTTAAAGATACATAGATTAGTAGGGCCTAGTATATGCGAAGGCTAGAGTATCTAGACTCTAGCAGGATTAAAGGAATCTAACAGAGATGGCTAACAGAGAGAGAAATAGGTACTATAGCAAGGCGGTCTAATTCTTCTAAGCAGGTAGCTAGGTTTAAGAAAAGTGCCATATAAAAGATAGTTAGGCTAGGTAGAGAGGGGGCGGCGACTAGGCGCAGTCGAGGGGTTGCGGATAGAAAGGATGAGAGTAGAGAGTATTGGGTAGAAGAAAAGGATAGAAAATTACAATAGAGGAAGGCCTTTTATAACAGACGTTAGAGGTCAATTTCCTATTTAGGCGTAGTGCGAAAACCGTAAGCGAGGCCCGGATTACCTGAACGGGGACTATTAATTTCCTGACGCAGGCTTGCCGTCTGATATATTACTTTTATAATACTTTACAAACTACTATTTAGTTTACTTTACTTTAGTATAAACTAAGTTTAGTACAATATAGCTAAACTTTGTATAATACTTTAACTACTAGAAATCTTAGTAAATAACTTAAATGATAAGTTGCTTAATTAAGATTCATAATAGTATTCTAAAAAATTACTTAAAATAATATAGCTTAAGGTCTAGAACTTTATACGCTAAACTGACTAATATTAAAAAATAATAAAATGCTTAATACACCTAACTTTATTACTAAGAACAACTCTAGTACTTAAAAGATTAAGAATCTTACGTAATAAGCTTATATTTAGGCACAGTAAGTATCTTTAATAATAAATATAATAAATCAGCCTTTAAGTAAGCTAATAGCTACTTTAAATAATTAACTTATTGCTATATAAGAACTTTAGATAGTACTACTTCAAAAGTAAAAAAAAAAAACTATAAAAAGTTTTTACTCATACTAATTAATACTGTAAGTATAATAAAGACTTTACTAATTAAGAAAGAATTCTTATAGCAAGCATATATATAAAGAAAAAAGCCTTTAACTAGATACAACTCTATATAAATAAATACCTACTAGACATAGAATATAAGAAGTTAAGGCAAAAGTATAAGCTTTATTTATGAGTTAGAAAAAGTTTAAAGAAAAAATAAAACATGAATATAAAAAAGTAGACGCTAAGAACTAAGCTGAAAAAAAGAATACTTACCTAAAGTAAACTATATTAGTATTAGTATACATAGTAAAGTTTAAATAGCTATAAGTATAAATTAATTAGATTAATAGGGCACTTTAAGTAGTATTTAAAATAAGCTTAAAAAAATATTAAGAACAGCCTTATATACTATAATAAGCTTAATATACTATACACGCTAGTTAAGCTAGCTACACGAATTAATAATAGGCTCTAGATATAGTGTAACTAAAAAGAAATACTTCTAACATAGCTTAGTAAATACAAAATAACAATACAGTAGATATATATATAAATAATAATACTATTATTACTAGTAAAGTATAAAACAAGGCTAAAAACAAAAATCCTTAAAAAAGAAAATATAATAGCTTTTTTGAAGAAAAACACAAGAAGTGTTATAATAATAAAGTATATCTTTAGTGTAGCAAAGTTAGACACTTTGCCTAAAACTATAAAAAAGAATAAGTTCAATAAGTAGTTATTGAAATTAGAATAATAAAATAAAGAACGCTTTACTTAGTTTAGATAAAACTAAGTAATAACTTAAGTAACTTAAACCTCTCTAAAAAGGCATGCTTAATAGACAGCTATAGAATTACACTACAACTAAAACTAGATAATAAAGTTCTTACTTTAAGCAAACTTAGGCTAATAGATTAAAAAGTTAAAATTAAAGTTAGGTTAAAATAATTAGCTAATAGCTAATATTAGGTATATAGAATAACAACGCACTACGCTAATAAATATGTAGTTTAAGCGAAAATTATAATTACTAGTAAAAACGCTTAGAAGGTTAGATATTAGGTAATATACTAACAACTCTACTTTTAGAATCTAGTAGCTAAAGTTAAGAACTAAGAAGCTGAAAAAGTAGAAAGTACTAAAAAGTATAAAAACTTGTATTAGTACAACTATAAACTTAGTTACAAGTTCTATAAAAAGAATAAAAAGAAGTATAAAGTAAACTAAGACTAGTGCTACTACCTAGACTTAAAGGCAGATAAGTGCTTAGTAGACAAGTATTACCTTTATAAACTTAAGCAAGTAGAGATCTACTACTAACTCTTATAAACGTAATGCAAGGATAAATGTAACTTTTATTAATAGTAACTTAAAAAAGTATAATAAGTAGACAACTAATACTATATTACTTTATTATTAAACATTTATAAGGTAGTAGACTGCCTAATCTATAAAGCAAAGAAGCTAGAGCTAAGAAAATAAGCTTTAAAGTAAGAAATACTTTACTAAAACTTTTATTAAAGCTTTTATTATAATAATAGTTGCTTAATACACTATAGCACTAAGTATAGTGCAGGCTACTTTTTAGAAAAAAAAAGTAAGTAGGTAAAAAACAAGAAAGCTACTAGAGATAAGGTTACACTAGTAAAGGTATACCTAAAACAACTCTAAAAAAGATACAGAATACTAATAGTTAAGTAAAGTAGTTACTTATAACTATATTAATTTAAAGTCAAAAGATATAAGTGCTTATAAATAGTAGGGCAGTATAAAAATAATCTCTTTATTTATTTTCAAGGTGTTAAAGGTGGTAGTTGTTGTTGTATTTAAAAGAGGGGTTCTAAAAAAGTAAAAAGCAGCTGCCCTTTACTAATTAGACGCAAAAGTTGAAAAATAAAGATTGTGTGTAGTTAATAAGATTTAAACGGTAAGTAGATAAGGTCTACGCGCTAAGCGCTTAGAGTAGAAAAGCTTAGACTACTAAGCAAAAATTAGAGTTAAAAAAATTTGCTTAGGGTACTAAAAAACAACACTGATTAAAACGTGTTTAACAGCATTTGCTAGCCTATAGCTAGCAACAAGATTGCGATAAAGATAAAAGAGAAGACTAAAAACACATATGTTACTGCAGTAGGAGCCTATAATACTTTTTTATAAAAGCTCTCTACCTACTACTTTTTACTTTTAGAATTTCTTATACTACATAGTACTGTATATAAACAACTTACATATAAATAATATAATGCTTAAACTAATTTTTTTATTTAACACAAAGACTAATAGCTTATATTAAGTAAAGTTAAAGCTTATAAAGTTACTATACTCAAAGCTATAGTAGTAGATTACAAAGCTAGCGTTTATCATTATTAACTAGCTACCTTTATTAGTTGAAAAGAAGCTAGTAGCAATAGTTTTTGTAGTAATTAAGTTAGTGCTAAGGTTAGATTATAACTATAGTTAAGATATTTTTGCGTCTAGTATTATAAATATTAAGGTTATAATAAAGATTATAAAAGGCTTGTTTAGCTAATACACTATCTATACTACGTATATCAATAGTTTAAGTATAGTAAAAGTATATTACTTAAGCAATTTCTTTTTGCGCAAATATAACTTTAGCAAAAAAAACTTAGAAGTAGCTTTATAAAGAGCAAAAGCGTATTAAGATAGCTATTAAGTAGCTAAAATAAACTAACAAGTAGAAGAACTTTGTAAGACACTTTTAGAAAAAAAAAAGCTGTATATAAATAGTAATACTGTTCTTAATTTATTTACATCTAAGAATAGGCACTAAACGCCACAACTGCAATACTGCTAGGATAGTAATAGGACAATAGAAGTTGTAGTTAGCAGTAAATAGTTATTAGTTAAGAGGGTTAGTTAGAAGGATATCGCGCATCTTTGTTTCTGTCTAAACATGCTAGAGCGACACACTAGTTGCGTGCCGGCAATGCTAAACAAGGGGGCATGAGCCTAGAAACCTATTGTTAGCAATAAATCTTTTTTTACTAAAAAGGTGTCTACAAAATGTGTGGTCACATCAAAAAGTTGTCTTAAAAGGCCGAAGCCAATAATCTCTTTATAAGTAGTAAAAGAATACAAAATAATATATTAAGTTAAAAAAAAACTATTTTTAATAGTATTAGCTAACAAGAAACTTATAAAATATAAAGACAGTATGTTATAGTTAGAGACTAAGTTAACAAAGCTATAATCAGCAAGCATAGAGTGCTAGAGAAATATTAATATCATATATCTAGAAGAACTAGATATATTATTTAGTTATAATTAGCTAAATGTACATAAGCTTGCTATTAATTAGCAAAAAAAACAATACTTAAAAAAGAACTTATATGTAAGGTTACTAGAGTACGTAAAGAAATACACCTAACAAATTAAAACTTGCTTTAAAATAGGAAATTAAGTAAAATCTTGCCATATAAAATTAAAAAAAATTAATATAAAAAACTTTTAAAAGATAGAAGTTATTTAAATATAGTAAGTTGCAACTATAAAGAAAATGTAAGGGGTGGCTTTAGGCAATAGTACTTGCTTTACACCACAGACGATAGTGAGAGATAGCTCTAAATAATAACGTGTGTATATTTTAAGCAATAATACCTGCAGGTATCCTTGCAGGTGAGGGGCCCCTTATAAGCATGATTGCAGGTAGGCAAGCTAACGATAAGCAAGTTTGGCGGATCTAGCTAGCACGCAACTATCTGTGACAGAGCCTCCCTCTCTAGTCTGGCGTCCTAATAGCCTTAACTTAAAACTTCTTAAATTATGTATAAAAATAGCTTAGCAAGGAGCGTGCTCTACGCGCGAGTTATGTGCGCTTAAGACGCGTGTTACTTGTAAGTTAAATGTATAGCAAGCTCTATTGTTTAAGTTTTGTAGCGTTGTTGTAGTAACTTTTAGATTTTGTTATTTGTTTCTTAAAAATTTTTAAAGGTAAAGGTAAGAGTGCGTAATTATTATAGGTAGTCTATGCAAGGTAATGTTTGCTGCGGTAATAAAGAAATGTTTTAGTATATTTTTTGTAATCCTTGTCTTGCTTAACACACTTAACACGCAACCTTAGCGTACTTATTACGCACTTTAATACTAAGCTTTAATTTTTATTATAGTCTACTATTGTACAGGTGTTGAAGTGTATAAAGACATACTGCTACAAGGGCTAGAGATCACTAAAGACTAGATTATGCAAGAACGGGGTTGGTAAGATAATAATCTTATTATAGGTTGAGTATAAAGACTATTAGTAGAAGAAGAAGCCTATTCTATAGTACAGTACAGGAGCTTAGCTGTAGAGTAAAGGAATGCTCCTCCTTTTCGTGAGATACTAAGTAAGTTATATACCTTAGACTTAGATAGTTAAGCGCTAACTTAGTGTGTAGTAGGGTATCACCCTGTGTATTAGCACAAACCTCTCCTTCCTGCAAGCTTAGCCCTATTAAGCTCTACACTCTATAGAAAAAAAAAAAGAAAAACAGCAAAAACAAAAGAAATAAACAAACGAAATACAATTTAATCACCTAGGACGCCGCCTAGTATTAGTAGATCTTATATCCTTGCAGTAGCCACAGAATCCGGGTGCTTACAGCACACCCGGAATTTTGTAGGATAGGTAGTTCTTTTCTCTACACGCCTAACAAGGGCACATCTCTTCTATATTACTGTCTTTTACTTCTTTAAGCGTTTACTTTAACGAGGTTTTTAAGCAGCAGTTAAAGTGCTTAGTCTAGGTATAAGTATAGTTATTGTAGTAGTAGCAGGAGTTTAGGTCTTAAATATTAATTAAAGACAACTATAACAAGGTTGCCTAGTTGAAGTTAAGAGTACTAAAACTTTATCTAAAATTACTGTGCTTAATTAAGAACAAACACGCGGAAGACGCTGTGTAGAGAAAAGCATAATAAGTTTCTTGTTTTTTTAAAAAACTTAGCGCTTATCTGCTTTTAGGCTAAGTTCTTCTTAAAGGCGCTAGAGAGAATTAGCTTAAAAGAAATTAGCATTCTATTTATCCTAGTCCTTTGTTGTGTGTAGAGAGTTCATTCTATTATTAGAAAAGTACAATTAGTTAAGAAAACTTTAAACAGAATTAGCATAAAAGGCATTCTTCTTTAACTTTTACACTATAAGCTATAGGTTAAGAATTTATTATATAATATAGTTACAATGTTCCTTAATGTGTTTATTAATCTATTTCTTAGTAGCGTTCTATAGCATGTCGTTTAGCTCCTTGCAAACAAGAGAATTATCTTATTTAGCCTGCTCTATAAAGGCTTTCTAAATTTCTGATTTATACTTAATATACACATCTGCAGAGAACAGCTAGTTAATTCCTCTAAACTTGTTAGAATAACTAAAAAAAGTGTAAAAAGCAGCAGTAAAGTCGCAGTAAGCCTTGCAAATCTTCTAATAAGTTTTTATAATAAGCACCTTTATTATACTATTTTAAACTATAACAAACTAAAGAAGCATAGTACAGCAGTTACAAGTAGTTAGCCTAGTAAATTTATAAAGTAGAAAAAGTAATAAAATTTAAGCTTATTTTTTCTTGCAGATTTGCTTTATCTATTTAGCGTTAAGAACTACTTTCTACGCGTTTTCTAGCTAGTTAGTCTTATCTTCTTATTCTTTAATAAGACTAATAACAATTTAATACCTATATTCTTACGCTACTACAGGTACGCTAGCACATACTTATAAAATCCTAGTAGTATCTCTATATAGTTGTTTATGTCCTTATTATTAAATAAGACACTACTTTAAATTATCTTTACACTAAGGCCTTCTATTATTGTACGCTTAAGGTTAAAGTTAATATACTTAAATTATATTTAATTACCTTTCTTAGCAAACTTAGCGTAGTAAGAGTAAAAAATTAAAGTATGTTCTTTATAAAGTATTACGTATTACAACTAGTATTCTAGGTCTATGCGTATAGCTTATTAAATAAGCAAGTAGTATATATAGCGTAACTACCTAAGGTTTAGTTTTCTATCTATACATTATAAATAGAACTTATACATCTTAAAAGTTTCTATAATAATGTCTTTTGGATTGCCACGCTATTGCAGCTATATATAGGCGTTAGTAATAAAACTTTTTATATATTAGAATTCCTCTTCCTATAGTTAAAACTTTATAGTATTAATAATCTTATTTTAAGTAGAGATAGAGTAGAGGTTAAGTTAAAATAGTTAGTATTAGTAGCTTAGCAGATCTTTATCTTGCTTAGTTAGGCAATATTTGCTAGTAAAAACTTTAAAAATAATAAAATTAGATTAGAATTCTTACTAATAGCTTTGTCTTATATATAGTAAAAGCAGACACTTATTAAGTATATTAAAAAGTATAGCTCTCTTAAACAGACCTATAACACTTACAGCAGTGCGTTTATAAATAAAATATACTTAATTATATAACAAGTAATTAAAGTTATGCAGTTATCTAATATTAACTTCTTAATACTATTTCTTAACAACTTTTACATAATTAGAATCTATAATTAGCTTCTTTATGTAGGCACGCTTAAGTAGCTTAAGGAATACTAAAGTAGAATTTATGTAGTAGTATCTCGCCTTAAAAATCTTAGTCTTTTAGTTTATTATATTAGGCTCTTTATCTACGTAAGTAGTATTATTAAGCTTAGTGTCTAGTTGTATAGCTACTTATTAGTATACTAGTGTTGCCTTTAGAGCACAAGAGCTTAGTAGAGGCAGTAAAGCAAAAACTAGTTAGTTACTAGTTCTAGCCTTTACACGTTCTACCTAGATGTTAGCAGTATTCCACCTTTATTATATAACAGTCTTTCTACTTGTAAGTTTAAATACTATAACTATTATATAATTATTAGCTCTACTTTCTACTAACATTTTTAAGGATCGCCTTAGTTGCTTAGTTATAATTAATAAACTACAACTCTCTAGAGTGCAGGTCTTAGATACTATAAGGTTACTATAGTAATTAATAGATTAAGCTTTAAACAAAGTCTTTTTAAGTTCTACAGCTATTAAAATAAGCACTTTATACATTAAATGCACTTGCATTTCTATTGCTTTATAGTAATCTATGTCTTTAAGAGATTATGTAGAGTAAAGCTAATTAGTTTCTAAGTTTTTAGATATAGCTATGTACTTAAAGATCTTTTACTAAAAAGTATAGTAAGAATTGCTATTCTCTCTATTGTCCTTAACTCTAGTGTTAATGCGTAGTTTCCACGCGCTATATGTTATATTATTTTTCTTAGCTTTTGTAGCTGCAATAATCTTACGCAGGTTCTCTTTTTGCTATTTATTAATATCTAGAAGTAGTTATTTGCTGTAAAGGCTGTTTTGTACAGCAAAAGCACAAATATTTTTATATAGTAGCTTAACATTCACCTAGTCTACTAGTAATACGTAGCGTTTTTTTCCTTAGTTCTTTATATTAAGACAGTATAGTACTACTACATTAAAGAAGTAAGCATCGTCTTTACAATCTATGTGTTATAGTATAAAAGCTATATTTATAAATTCTTAGTAGTTAAGTAATATACAAAGTATATAAATACTAACACATTCTTTAATAAATCTTGTTGCTAGCTTCTTTACTATTAAAACTACATTACTTAGTTCTTTAGCCCTCCTATCTTGCGACAAAGATGCTGCACTAACTTCAGGCAATAGTACTTGCTTTACACCACAGAAGATAGTAAGAGATAGCTCTAAATAATAACGTGTGTATATTTCAAGCAATAATACCTGCTAGTATCCCCGTAGGTGAGGAGCCCCTTATAAGCACAATTATAGGTGGGCAAGCTAACGATAAGCGAGTTTAGCGGACCTAGTCAACACGCAACCATCTGTAACAGAGCCTCCCCCTCTAGTCTGGCGTCCTAACAGCCTTAAATTAACTCTCTAGACTGTATAAAGATAGTTTAGTAAAGAGCGCGTGTTACTTGCAGCTTAGGTGCTCTTAAGATATATATTACCTGCAGTTTAGGCGCATAATAAGCTTTAAGCTTAAGTCTTTATAGTATTGTTATAGTAATTTTTAAATTTATTGTTTGTTTCTTAAAAAATATTTTAAAGGTAAAAGTAAAAGTATATAATTATTATAAGTAGTCTATGCAAAGTAATGTTTACTATAGTAAAAAAAAAATTTTTTAGTATATTTTTTATAATCTTTGTTTTAATTAATATATTTAATACGTAACTTTAACGTACTTACTATATAACTAAATAATAAGCTTTAATTTTTATTATAGTCTACTATTTAAATCCTAAGTATATTAAGAAGTCCTACTTATAAGATGCTTAGCTATATAAGTTTAGTATGCTTAATAAAGCTACTAATTTTATTACTTTATATACAACATGCTTATACTGCGTATAAAACATTACTAAATAAAAAAAAATTCATAAAAAAATTAAGCATTATTATTATAACTATTATACTAAGAGCAACTGTAGTAGTTAGATTAAAGTAAGTTTTTTTATTTTATTAACTATACCTTAGCTAATTTAAATAAGTTTTTAAGGCGCTTAATAAGCGTTTAAATTGTTTATACTATTTTTATACTTATTTTAATACTATAGTTACTAATACTAATATTCTAAAAACTAACTTTACTATTATTACTGCTAGTATTAAGCTTATATAATACTAGCACTAACTTAACTTTAAGCTTTCTAATTACTGCTATATTACTACGTATACTAGTACTTTATTAAAAATATTTACTTAAGTGCTTATATTTTTGCCTTATTTTTTAAGCTTAATTTTAGTAAAGTAGTGCTATATAGTAGCTACTTTTAAATTAATTGCTAGTTATGTAGCTAGAATTACTAGTCTCTCTAATAATAATAAAAATAATAATAAAAGCTTAGGCAATAACAACATACTGCTTCTTAGGCGCGCCCTAGGCGTAGGTAGCGCGTATAATAGTAGTGCTAAAAGTAATAATAATAATATAAGTAGTAATAATAAAGTTTGTGCTAGTAGTAAAGAAATTTTTAATAATAAGTAAAAGTAAATTATTTTTATATTTATAATTTTATTTATTTAAATACCTAATTTACGCCTTAAGTGCGTAATAATAATATTTAGTATATTCTTTTAGTATACTTAAAACGTAATAATCTTTGCTTATACTTATGTTCTTAAATTAGTTTTTTTATATTCTTAAACTATAATGCTAAAGTCTATATATTTTATAATTTATTATAGCTTTTTTATTACAGCTAATACTCTAGCTAGCTATTCTTCATTTGTTTTCTTAATATTTTTTTAACTTTCTAGATCTTTTTACTTTTAAAGTTAATTTTTAGTGCCTAAGTATTATCTTCTTAACTACTGCGTAATTCTTATTATTTTAGTAAAAAGACGTAGAAGACATTATAAATATAATAGTAAAGTAGTAGTTATAGTTAGTAAGCTTACATTTTAACTACTTCTTATACTTAGAATAGTTTTATAAACTTGCTAAAAAGCTTTTTATTAAGTTAGTAGGCTAAGTTAATATTTTTTATACTAAAGTAAACTAAGTTTTTTTAGTAGAAGATTTTGAGTTTATATTTTTTATTATAGTATTAGCGTTAATATTCTTATACTGCTAAGAAGTTTTTTTTACTATTATATATGCGCTGTGCATGCGCTACACTCTATTTACAGCGTCTAGTACTTTTCTTTCTAGCCTACTGTTTTTAAAAGGCAACGTAAGTAATAAATAATTACTATATACTACGTAAAAAAGTTTTCTTTTTATTAATTTATTAATAAAGTTATTCTATGCAAATTGTGTAGTTAGTAAAAGTAATACTTAATTATCTTGTTTTTCTAAAGTTAATATTTTTACATATTACTTTATTGTTTAACTCTAGTGTTTAATTTGCCTGTCTATTTATAAGTAAAAGGCTGTACTTAGCCTACGCTATACTTATAATTAGTAGCATATTTCTATTTAAAACGCTAAGGTAAAGATTAAACTATAATTAAATATAATACCTTTCTAAATTCTATATTTTAAAATAATATATTTAAAATTAAATTCTATAAACTATTTTGCATTCTACGTTTTTAATATAGGTATATACATTATTATTTTTAAAAAGTAGTTAACAATTATAAGAATTATATTCAATATATAACTTAAACTATTATTTTTTACTAGTAGTAGCCTTATTATAAAATTAAAGCTTACTTTTCTAAATATTTTATTAAGAACTAGTAATAGTAATAATTAACTGTATTTGCTGTGTCTTAAAGCTTTACTATTTTAGTATACTATATAGGTCTTTACGTAATCCTAAACATTATAGCCTAGCTCTAGCTAGTAATATAGCCTGCTAATAAGCTTATAAGTCTTATATGCGCTAAAATAACTTACTATACACATATTATAATTCTATAACAAATCTCCTACTTAATAGCTTGTTCTAGTAAAATGTAAATTTTACTTTTAAATTTTAAAACTTTTTTATTATTAACGTGCTATACTTACGCGCTGCTGCTATTTTAAGTATATACTGCTTATATAAAGTCTATAACTTATTATAAAGTAAAAGTATTTTTTTGTTACAACTAGCGCAGTTTATTTATTAAAGCTTCTAACTCTACTATTATAAGTTTACTACTAACTAATACTTTAGCTAAAGAGTGTAGTACACATAGTGTACACCTTATAGTACTAGTAGTTTAAATACTTTCTATTATATAAATATTAGCTACATGCGTTTTATATGCGCCTTTTTAGCTATGCTAAGTTATAAAACTTTCTATTTTACTATACTTTACTCTTGCTAGAAGTTTATTCTATAGTGTAAGCAATAATTAAGTTAGCAACAGGTTTTTTTATTTATAATTTACTCTTCTTAATAGTCTATCTGCAAAGTTTATACGCTCTAAGTAGTATTTAACTTTAAAATTAAAAGCCTTTAAATATAGAGCCTAGCGTGCTTAACGCTAGTTTAGCTTTTATATAGCGCGTAAAAAGCGCAGGTTATTATAATTAGTTAATACTTAAATAGTATATTAAGCGCTTTCTAAGTAGTGCTGCTATTTTTTAAAGCTTTGTATAATAGCTAAAAGTTTAAAGTTGTATATTTTATAGTTTAGCTTAGCGTTTTACAGTTTTTATAAGTAAAATATAACAAGATATTACTTTTTATCTTTAAATGATTAAAATAATATGCCTAATATTATAAAAGTTAAAGTATTTATCTTAATATAAATTATATATGTATCTTTAATGTAACGCAGAATAGGCGTATATATAAAGTGTTATATTAGCTTTATAAAAGCAGTATATATATTCTTATTTTAGTAAAACGCCTATTTTCTTTTTAAGATATCTATAAGAGGTGCTATTTCTATAGCATAGTTTTTAATAAAATACTAATAAAAATTTATAAATTCTAGAAAGAACTACAGCTTCTTAATACTAGTAGGTATAAGCTATTACTTAATAGTAGCAACGCGCGCTAGATCTGCGCAAATGCTACTTCTTATAATAATAAATTTTAAAAAATAAACTTTGTTTAAAGCAGATATACACTTCTTAAAATTTATATATAACTTTACTTTTTATAAAAAGTTAAGTACAGCGTATATAATATACTAGTGTAGCGCAATGTTGTTGTTGTAAGTATAAATAAGAATATTATTTAGATAAACTACGTAAATATAATTTAAGTGCCTTCTTAAAGCTTTATTAATATAGGCTTAAAAACTTACTAGGGCATTTGTAAGCCTAAAAAGCATAATAAAATATTTAAAATATTTATATTATGTCTTAAAAGCAGTCTTTTACTTATTTTCTACCTTAATTCTTAAATAATAGTAGGCGTTTTTAGGATTTAATGTTGTGTAGTAAATACGCCTAACAGGCAGTCTAATGTCTTTCTAATTAAAAAAAGTAAGTAATAATTTTTTATTATAATAGTATTAAGGCCTTAATAATCTATACAAAGGCAAAAGGTTTTATTTATTTTTAGTATAAATAGTATTAGTACGCCTATAAAGCTAGTACTGTAACAAATTTATCTTTTATATAGTGCTTTTTTAATATATTTATAAAGCACTTAAAGCTTATAAAAAAAAAGTATAAAAAGGCTTATAAAGAGGTTTTTTGCCTTATTAAATAAGAATTACGTAATTTAAGCTTTTTAGCTATAAAAGAGTTTTAGTAACTTTATTATTAAAAATATTAGCATAATTTTATAATATATTAAGTATATGCTGTACTTGTGCTATAAATATATTTAGTATATATACTTTAAGCTTAATACTTGCGCTGTTACTTTAAAGTACTTCTAAAAAGTAAGTTTTTAAATTTATAAGTTTTATATTTTTTAGAAATACTTTAGTAGCTACTAAGTTAATATTTACTTTTATATATTTTTAATACTACATCTACCTTCTGTAGTTAATATAGATACCTTCCTAGCTTAAGAAGAAGTTACTAAGTAGTAGTAGTGCTCTCTTTTTATCT
The DNA here is from genome assembly GCA_009289805.1 of Alternaria gansuensis. Classification (NCBI taxonomy): domain Eukaryota; kingdom Fungi; phylum Ascomycota; class Dothideomycetes; order Pleosporales; family Pleosporaceae; genus Alternaria; species Alternaria gansuensis. The sequence goes on along the minus strand of WBOK01000140.1, from coordinate 28,195 downwards.
ACTCTATATATAGTAACTTTTATAATATGCTTTACGCTATGATTATTTATTAAGTGTAGCTAGAGCTTATATACTACGTAGGTGTTTTGCCTTTAAAGTTTAATTTAACTTAAGTAAAGAAGTTTTATATTCTAAATAAGTTTTAAATTTATCTTTACAGCTATTTTTTAACTAATAAAGCTAATATTTACTTATAAGTCTAAAATAACTTAAAGTTCTTTTTTTACTTTAGTTACTAAATATGCGTAGTACACGTGCTGTATCTTTAGTAGAATATTTATTAGTATATACTTTACTAACTTTAAGTTTATAGCAAGGCTTAACTTTTTTCTATTTAGTTTATATTAACTAAAACTTTATTAAAGTTACTACTTTAGCACTTATTAGCGTAGTATTTTTTCTTTTAGTAATTAAAGTATATAATATTATTACTATTTTTACACTTTTTAGGTGCGTCTAGTAAAGTAGCTATAAAAAAGTATTTTTCTCTTTTTTTTATTAAAGTGCTTTATTAAGTTAGATTATATATAATAAATACTTTATATAAATTCTACTTAAGTATAAATTTAAGCATAATAAAGTCTTTTTGAGTTAAAAAAATTTAATAGTAGTTAGTAATTATATACTATAGTTTAAGCTTTAGTTTTATAAAAAAGTGCTAGACTTTTTATACCTTAGTATATGTTAAAAGTTAATTTTTCAAAATATTAAAATAAGTTATTAATAATTAAGTAGTTTAGTTTTCTTACTATATAGTAATAGTTAATAAAGTTTAAAAGTAAGTTAAGTATATATTACTTAAAGTAGTTTTAAGTTAGTACTTTTCTTTTTACTTTAAAAAAATATTTATAGTAAGCATACTAAAGCTTTTATAAGTTTACTTTAAAATACTATATTACTTAAATTACTTTATTATTATCTCTTTTAAATTCTTATAGGAGTAGCTAAAATACTACTTTATAAAAATAAGTAAACTTATAATATTTTTTAAAAGTTTTACTCTAGTATTTAACTAAGTTTTTAAGTTTTAGCGCGTGTTATATATATATAGTAAGTGTTACTTTAAGTATGTTCTACGCGTAAAATAATATAGTTAGTAGTATTAATATCTTTAGAATTTCTTTTTATTTAACTTTTTTTAGTTATACTACTTTTTTTTAAACTCTTATAATTATTATAAGAATTAAAGTTTATTGTGTTACTTTTTTATAGTATTAATGCGCTTTTTAAGCGTTACAGGTGCGCCTTAGGTGCGCTCCCTAGGCTTTTTAGGTGTAGCAGGCCTTAATAGAGTTTAAGGGGGATTAGAGAGTTAAAATGTAGTAAAGCTCTAGCTTCTTTAATTACCTTAAGTGTTAGATTATGTTAAGGGAGCTATTTCTAAACTAATAGCCTGTAGGAGGAGGTATTATTCTGTAAGGGGTAGCTTTAGGCAATAGTACTTGCTTTACACCACAGAAGATAGTAAGAGATAGCTCTAAATAATAACGTGTGTATATTTTAAGTAATAATACCTGCTAGTATCCCCGCAGGTGAGGAGCCCTTTATAAGCACAATTACAGGTGGGCAAGCTAACGATAAGCGAGTTTGGCGGACCTAGTCAACACGCAACTATCCGTGACAACTAATAATTAGATAGTGTTTCTAGAAACCCTTAACACTACTATATTTATCTATAAGTCCTAGAAGTTAAGCACAGAAATTGCCTACTCCTAGAACAACTTTAAAAATAAAATTTAATTAGTATAAGGCACTGTTAAACTATTAATTTATAATAATATGCTGTTGCTGCAGAGCGTTTAAAAAAATCTTGTCTACTAAAGTTTAATTATTAGTAACTTTAATGCTGTTGCTAAGTTTTACAAGCTTTAGTACCTTGTCTTAATACTAGGTAACTCTAAAAATATAGTCTATAATATATTTTTTTTCTTGCACTTACCTCTAAGTCCTTAAAAACTCTTAATAAACCTAGTATTTAAGGCAGTTAATACTATAGCTGCTTGCCTTAAGCCTTGTCTAATAAAGGCTAAAACATTATTAAAATAGGTTTGTTAGTAATGTGTGTACTGTCTTTAGCCTTTATTAGACTAAAAGAGAAAATATTACTGTAATTAATGTCTTTAAAGGTTGATACCTAAGTAAAAAGGTAGTAAAGTTAGTATTAAAGGAAAAGTAGTTAGTTGGCAGGGTTGTAGTTTAACTTTATGTGTAAGAGCAGTATACTGCTAGTAGGCAAGTAAAGGTAAAAGTAAACAAAGTCTATAACGCGTTGAAATAAGTAAGTTCTGTAATAGAAATAGTTGCTGTTATTAGCTATTGCTTTGCAAGTGCGAGAAATTAAGTGTAGTATTAGTGTAGTAGTAAGGTATCACAGGTCTATAGAATTTAGGTGCTTACTGCACACCTAGAATCTATAAAATAGACAGCCTATACTTAAATTTTATATAGGAAATTAGTAAATAAGCAGCTAAAGATAAAAGTAGACACTAATAATATAGCATCCTCTCCCCTTCCTTAGAATCTAGGCCGTCCTATAGCCTAGAGGTTGCTGGCTGTAGTGTCGTCTTAAAAAATGCTTAAAATTAGCAAGAACCTACTCTAGTCTAACGTTAATCTTTTAATTAATAATAGAAAGCCTCTTAATAATCTAATCCTAAATCTTGTTAAACAGAAAACGCTAAAAGTTAAGTTTTCTAAAGCAGAGTGCATAGTCCTTAAACGTAGTAAACTAGAGAGCACTATAGTTAATCTTGTCCTGCCTTAGATTTCTAACCGCAAAGCATCTGTAGCCTAGCGCAAATTATTTTTAATTACAAACTTCTATAAGTTTGTTATAGCATAATTCTTCTAGTAAATAGTTAGGTTTAGTAAGTATACCTATACATTAATTAGTAATCTTCCTAATACAAGCGATGCTACAAGTGCTAGAATTAGCAATGTCTGTTGCTAGTAAAAAGACAACAGTCGGCAGGCTAATAATAGCTAGCTATATATAAGTAATAATTTGCTTAAGGTTTTGTAGGCTGTCTATTTTAGTAAAAAAAAAATAGTTAGGCTAAGAAAGTTGTACTTAGCCTAAAAAGTATTAATTATATTAATCTTACAACGTTTTTACAACAGCAGCTGCTCTGTATACTATACTACGCCTTAGTACTATACTGTTTAGACGTATCTTGTTGTATAACTTTATTAAAACTCTTTAAGAGCTAGGAGGTTAGCGCTAACACTATTGCTGTTTGCGAGGTGCTAAAAGTCTAATATTAAGAGACGTAAGATAATAGCACCTTCTTAGTATTAAGCTGTAGGTAATACGTTCTGCATGCCCTCTGTGTCCTTTACTGCTAATAGTAGAAGCTAGAGCTTATAAAGCCTTTTGTCTTTAGAGAATTTGCTAGCATTAAGTTAATATAGCCTTTAGGCTTAGAAGTTATTACTATATACTTGTAGCAATTTAGCTAAGCTAACTAGCGTTACTTCACCTAGTAAAAGAACCTGCAACAGTAGACCTTTACTAGTTACTGTATAAGATAATGTATTTCTTAAGCTAGTTTCGCGCAACACTAGGCTTAAAGTCGCAGCTAGTAATAGCGCTGCAAGTTGTAGAACGCGTTATACTGTCTATAGTATTATGCTAACAATAGATTATTATTAGTAGCTTTTGCTTGTCTTTATTCTACTAGTGTAGTAGGCTTTGTTTAAGTTTTTGTAGTACTGCTAAGCTTAGTACGTTGTAGTACAACGTTATCTATATTGCAAAGAGTTAATATGCTAGGTTCTTTGTACTTGCGGCCTAGGTGGCGTCCCGCCTGTAATAAAAGGATAGCTCGCTATTTTAATATTAAAAAGACTAGTGGTTACAGGCTAATCTGTAAAAAACAGGCAAGGATTTAATTATAGTAGTATGCTTCTAGGTGCGTAATTATAAGGTAGCTAAAAAAGTTATTAAGTTAATATAGTTTCCTAGCCTAAAGAGACTTTCTCTTAAAGGAGGCGCTTATTTTTACTTATTGTTGTTACTATTGCGCCTGCTAGCTAAGGGCACTTGCATTTTAGCTTTTACTAAATTATGCAGCTCTTGTAGTGCTGTAGTAGTTGTAGTTTCCGCTGCTAGCTCTTAGCGCATTAAGCTAGCGCTTGCTACCTTCTATATATGTCTTGCTACTATAAAACTGTAAAAAGTTGTTGCTTTAAGAGTTGTTAGTTGTAGTTAACTAAGTAAGCTAGCTTATTTAATTATAATATGCAAGGCTTAAAATTAGTAAAAGTTAGAAAAGAAGAAGTAATAGTCTGCTTAAAGAGCTTTTTGTCTCTAAAGCAATTAACTTAAAGCGCACAAAACTATTAAGATTGCTTTTAATTACTAAAGAAGCTTGCTAGGGAGTGTGTGTTGTAACATAAACGCGGTGTTGCGTATAGAGGTGTAACAGATCTATAGAATCTAGGTGCTTCTAGTATACCTAGAATTTATAAGGCAAGCGACTAACATTTGCGCATAACCTAAGAAATCTGTAAATAAGTAGCTAAAGGAAAAAGTAGACATTAATCGCGCAGTATTTTCTCTTTTTTCTTAGAACGTAGGCTGTCTAGTAACTTACTAGTTGCTTATTGTAGTAGTGTTAAAGTTAGAGTCTAAGCTTCTAAAGTCTTGTATGTACGCACAACACTCTTCTTTAATAAGACGTTTAGTAATAACAACTTAAGAATAAAAATTATTTTTTGTTGTAAAAGGTAGAGGTAGTTGTCACTTAGTAGGTAGCTTAGGTAAGTCTAGAGAGACGGGAACATTTACTGTTAAGCTAGTTTGTTTCTAATACTTAGGATTCTATAGCTTTATATTTTCTTAATCTTTTTTTATAATATCCTATATATGTTGTTATTAAAAAGGCTTTAATTGCTAACTAGGTGTTGTGTGCGGAAAGCGTGTACTATTAAGGTCTTTTAGGCGGTAAGTCTCTCTATTAAGTTTAGTGTTATAAATATAATATAGCCTTAACTATCTGGTATCTAGCTTGTAGTCTTAAAACATATTAATTTCTTAAACTAAATTTTAAAAAAGAACTAGATCTTCTAGCTTTATATTCTTATGTTGTATTTCTTTAGTGTTATTTTAGTATTCCTTCTTAGCGGCTTTTATGTAATAAGTACAAGCAATAGCATCTTTAGTAAACTAATTTCTAAGATCTAGCTGCATTGCCTATATAGCAAGTAACTATACACAGTCTTTTACTTCTCTAAATAGAAGCGTTTGCTATATAAGTAGAGCAAGCTTAATAGGAAGCACTAGGTTTTATTTTATAACTAGTTAGTACAGCAAGTAGCCTATCTACTCCTATATAGAGATCCTGTCTGTAAGAAGAACTATTAGTAAGTTCTTAACTTAAAGTTCTAGTAACTTTGTAAAAGCATTTATAATTAGCTTATACTTTTTTTTAATCTTTCTTATGGCTTAAGAATTGTGTCTTAATAATTAGACTTAGATAATTTTATATTTCTTTAATAGATGTACAACTACTTTAGCAAAGTTAAGTCCTCTATTAACTATAAGTTTGCGTGCAGTGCTCTATCTGCATATAATGTCCTTATATATAAACTCTGTAATTGTTTTAAACTAGTTATTTAATAGTGCTTTTGCTTTAGGCTAACTGCTAAAATAGTCTCTTACAATTACAAGAAACTTCTTTTTAAAGCATTAAGGCATGTATACTACATTAATAGTAATAGTTTCCTAAATAGGGAAACTATAGGTGTTAGTAAGCATATTAACGTACTTTTTAGAAGATTACAGTTAACAGTCTAGATAGGTTACTAATTTCTTTTGTACTTGCTTATATTGGCTTCGGCCTTTTAATACAACCTTTTGATGTATCTACACATTTTGTAGACACCTTTTTAGTAAAAAAAGATTTATTGCTAACAATAGGTATCCGGGCTTATGCCCTCTTGTTTAGCATTGCTGGCACGCAATTAGTGTGTCGCATGTTTAAACAGAAACAAAGATACGCGATATCCTTCTAACTAACTATCTTAACTAATAACTATTTACTGCTAACTGCAACTTCTGTTGTCTCTATTACTATCTTAGCGGTGTTGCAGTTACGGCGTTTCTAGTATGCGCCTATACTTAGATGTAAATATACAATAACAGCGTTACTATTTAAGCACAGCTCTTTTATTTCTAAAAGTAACTTACAAAATCCTCCTACTTATTAGTTTATCTTAGCTGCTTAATAGCTGTTTTAACACGCTCTTGCTCTTTGTAGAGCTACTATAAGGTTTCTCTACTAAAGTTGCATTCACGTAAGAGGAGATTAGTAAAATAATATACTATTACTGTACTTAAACTATTAATATGCGCAACGTATTTAATAGACTTACTGCTAAATAAGCCTTTTACAATCTTTATTGTAACTTTAACATCTATAATACTAGACGCATTAATAAAGTATTAATAAATAATAGAATTTAACTTCAGCGTTTACTTAATTACTATAGAAGCTACTGCTAACAGCTTCTCTTTAACTAAATAGAGAGGCTACTTAATAAAAGTAAACGCAGGCTTTGTTATCTATTACTATAGCTTCTTATATAGTAACTTAGTAAGGTCTAACTTAACTTAATATAAGCTATTAGTCTTTATGTTAAACAAAAAGAAGAATAGTCTAAGTATTATATTGTTTATATGTAAGTTGTTTGTATGTAGTACTGTGTAGTATAGGAAATCCTAAAAGTAAAAAGCAGCAGGCAGGGAGCTTTTATAAAGTATTACAGGCTCCTGCTGCAGTAACGTACGTGTTCTTACCCTTCTCTACATCCTCTACCTCCTCTACCTCTATTATAATTTTGTTGCTAGCTATAGGCTAGCAATTGCTGTTAAACACGTTTTAATTAGTGTTGTTTTTTAGTACCTACAGCAAATTTTTTAACTCTAATTTTGCTTAGTAGTTTAAGCTTTTCTGCTCTAAGCGCCTAGTGCGTGCAATCTTTTTTTGACTTTTGCGACTAATTAGTAGAGGGCAGCTGCTTTTCACTTTTTTGGAAAACCCATTTTGACTACAACAACAACAACCACCACCTTTAATACCTTAAAAATAAAGTACTTGCTTATATATTCCTTTCTACTAGTATTGCTGTGCGAGTATAGAATATACTGCATTAACTCCTTAATGTTTAATCTAGGTGTGCAAGTTCTATCCTGCGGCTGTTCTTAAATTTATATTATTTACTACTTATTAGATTGCAATATTCTTTAATGTCTTCTAGAAGAGTATACTATTTTATACAAAGAATTTTAATGCTTGTTTCTTCTAGGCTTATAGATTTTTTAGTTTTATTCCTTTAGAAGTCTTAAAGTTAACTAAAAACTAGGCATATTGCTCTAATTCTTTAAAGAACTCTTAGCAAAGTATCTAAGCTTGTCCTAATAGTACTAGCGCATTTACATTTCTGTTTATATAGTTAAGAAACTCCTCTAGGTCTTCTTTAGGGTTAAAAGAAGGCTTCTTATTATTAGCTTTTAAATACCTAAATAATACATCTGCAACAATATTCTTGTTTTCTAGTATATGCTTAATATTAAAATTTAATAAAAGGATTGTTAATATTTACCTGTTTGTAACTAATCCTAGATTATTAGTTAACAAACAATTTAGTTAAGCAATAAAAGTTATGGCGTTAGTCTCTATAGTAAAGTAAACACTGTAGAGATAAGTATAAAACTTCTTAAGGGCCTATAGTACAGCTTTACATTCTAACTTAGTAAAGTGCTATTGCCTTTCTTGTGATAACTACAGTGTACTTTTAAACTAAACTAAGTGTTATTTTTTTTTATAAGTAGCTCTATGCAAGCCCCTACACTATCTTAACTAGCATTAGTTATAAGGAATATTTTATAGTCTTTAGTATTAGTGTAGTCTAGGTTTGCAAGTGCGGGTGTATTATATATCGCCTATTTTAGTGTGTACATCGCCGTGTCTTGCGCATCTCTTTATCTAAAAAGAGAGTTGTCTTGTAGGAGTGTAAACAGAGTTTTAGCGATCTTAGTAAAGTCCTTTACTTATATACAATAGTAGACGCATATACTTATAAACAATTACACTTCTCTTTTATTCTTGTATAGTAGCTAGTTTATAATCTTTTAAACTTTCTTTTAGTTAGTATAACAACCTTAAGGACTAACTTTATAGCCTACTACCTTAAGTCTTTTTATAAGAAAGTAGCACTTCTTTTTTAAAATAGTACCTTTAGCTTGTTTAATATTAGCTAGTACTTTATTTAGTTGCATAATATGCTTAAGAATAAAATGTTGTACTTTTAGCATTAATTCTTCTTTACTATAATTAGTCTTTAGCCCTCTATATATAATGTTATTAATAAAGGGCATAGTATCTAGCTAGTAGTTTCTTAAAATCTTTATTATAACTTGTTAAAATACTACTATAGAGTTAGTAGCACCTGTAACTATTATACATAACTGTATAAGTCTAACTAGTGTCTAGAATACTATTATATCTTTACTTTCTAGATGTAGTGTAATCTAGTTGTATTCTAAGAACAGGTCTATAAGTAAGATAATCTTATATTCTGCAAATTTCTTAGAGAATTTATCTGCTATTAGTAGTAAGTTTATAGCTTATATAGTAACTGCATTTATCTTTTGTGTATTGCTAATCTATTAAACGCCCTTATTCTTCTTTAGTACTAGGTGCTATAGGTTGTAATACTAACTATTACATTGTTTCTATGTTCTTTAATTTAGGCAGACATTAACTATATCTACCACCTACAACTTTAATGCCTTTAGAATAGCAAAGCCTTGTACCTACTAAGCTTTAAATAGTATTATCTGTATCTTGTATAGTAGGCAAATATTATGATAGATTCTTCCTAACTCCTTAAATTGCTATAAGAGAGCTCCTTCCCTATTAAGAAGCATATGTATAAGCATCTCCTTTTCCTTAGGCTAGAAGTAATCTTCTACGTATAGTTTTTTAATTTGTTCTTTAGTATGTCTTGTTCTTTGTAGAAAAGTAGCATATTTTAGTTTCAATAGATAATTATATAGTCTAGTGTTAAGATTACAAATGCTTCTTTAAAAGAGTTATTGTTCTTTAGCTTTTTTCTTCTAGTCTTCTTGTCTAAACTCTATTAGTATCTCCTGCTAAAGGATATTAATAGGTTAAACTTTCTTATTTATAATTTTGTACACAGTATAAAGATTATAGCGTTATTAGAAGCTGTTAAATAATCTTTCTTGCAATTGTTGCTAGTTTAGCTTACATATAATTAAGAATTTACTAAAACTATAGTTTACTGTAAAGTTTTCTAATTACCTAACTACGTGTGCAAATACTTAGTATATTTAAACTAGTTAATTATATTTATTGTTGTCTGTGTACAGCCTGTTAAAATTGCTAAATCTAGCTATTAGATTTAAATATGCAGCTTTTTATATATACTTTACTATAACTGCTTATAGCTTATTATTTATTGCGTTAGTAATTACGTGTACTTGTATATTACTTGCTATTTCTCTATCTAAATTGTTATTCAAAGCTTTATTCTTAATTGTCTACGTAGAGTAACTTAGTAAAAGATTAAATACAACAAAGACCGCGTTTTTAGTGCTGTCTTTAGAAAGGACTTAGTATGTAATTTGTTTAAATGTACTATACTATATTGCTATCCTTACACATGCGCACTAAGGTTCTCCTAGAATTATAGATTTAGTAATATTAGTAATAATCCTAAATGTAGTTTTAATAGAAACTGTCCCTATTTATATAGAAATATTAAATAATGTTCTAACAAAAAAATTATAAGTTCTATTAGCTAAAGTAATACTAGGTAAAAGCTGTCCTAGTTAGTGTTTTATTATTTTAAATAGTATCTTTAATGCCTGTATAGCACTAAGTCTTAGAATATTTAGTTATGCTCTAGTATTAATTAAGCGCTTTAAGAAGTTTCTATTAATATAAACCTAGTACTCTAGCAAGTCTGTTTAAGTAAAGACTTGCTTATTTCTCTATTAGACTTCTTAAACTTCCTTACTAGAGATATTGTCTAACTTATTAATCTAAGAATTACTTTTTTCATACACTTTATGTTAGGTTTACGCATTTAATTAATATATACTTATTATATTGTAACTTATGCTTGCAATAGCTAGTATAATAAGTAGAATTTTATTAGCAAGGCGTTCTTAGCCTGTGCGCTAGTTTAGCTAATTAGCAGTTATAATAGATTCTAAGTGCGCTAAATTACACCTAGATTCTGTAATTTCTCTACTAGTTATAACATTAAGCGTTCTTAAGTTATCTACAATACTAACGTTGTTATTTAGAAAGTTGCGTAGTTATTTCTAAATATTATCTTGCCCTATAAAGTTAGATACAGTAACTTCTTATACTTTTTATTTAAGTAGAGCAGTTGCAATGCAGTTTAGCTAACTTTATATTAGTATTTTGAACTTAAGATTAGAAAGCGCATTTATATATTTTATAGCTTTCTTCTTTTATCCTTGCTAAAGGTGCTTTAGATTAGCTAATAAGTTGTTATTTTACTAAGATAACTGTAGCAGCCTAATAATTAAAAATAGTGTATTATAAAGCTAACTTATAAAAGGTATTTTACCTTATGTTTCTTCCTATAAAAACCGCATTTCTATAGGCTTCGAGTTAGAGATTAGAGTATTACCTTAAATTATTTAATTGCTTCTTTAAGTACTTACATTCTTGCTTAGCCTTCTTTGTATCTTTATCTTTCTATTTTAAACACAATTAATATCCTAGTAAAGAGAAAAGCTCTTTCTTTTTAAGCGCGTAGTAGCATTTAACTTAAAGATATTGTGTAAAGCGTTTTATCTGCCTCCTAGTATAATGTTAGCAGCATTAATATTATTAAGCTTATTAACATAATTATCTATAGTAGGATTGTATAGTTAATCTTAGAACTATTAGAACTACTAGAGAATATTATTGCAGTAACTTTAGCCTATTAAACTAGTTACTACATTTGTAGAACTAGAGGCTTTACTTTTATAACTTAATTCTAGTTAAAAGTCTCTACTTATAAACTTCTTTAGTATTACACTAGAGGCAGGTTAATTGAGTACGTTATTAGTAACATTATAGAATTCTTAGATCTTTGCCTCTAACTATAGCAAGACTTAGGTTAATAGTAGCTATCTTAGGATTTCCTTTAGACGTTTATGTAGTAGACTAAAGTAGTAAGTTTCTTTCTTAGCTGTAGTATTCTAGTTAAAACTAACTTATCCTATTTATTTTAAGGTATAGTATAGTTTATAATCCTTAAGCATGTGTTCTATAATATGACATATATAGTAGTAAGTGTTTGTTTTTACATTATTTAAGTAGGTAGTACTTATCTTACTTAGTAGCCCTTATTTTGCATTAGTAACAAAAGAACTATTATTTCTTTTACTTAAGATTTCTACATTTGTTAATTATGTAATAAAGTACGCGTAGTTAGTAAGTTTTTTTAAAAGTTTTTTAGTTGTAGAGTGTGCTATAAGCATATTAATAGTAGATAACCTAAGCTTTAGATTACTTAAAGACTTAATAAGGTCTTCTACCTCTAGGTTAACTTCTACTAGTATACATAATTTCTTATATGCTTTGCTAATCTTCACTACTGCCTTTATTACTTTCTCTATAGTAAATGTTGCACGCTAGTTAGACAATATAATTTAGCACATTTCTGCATCTACGCCTTCTTGTTCTAACTAATAAATCTTATTTAGGCTAGTTACCTTTTTGTAGTAGGATTTAAGAAAGTAATAAATTAAGTCTAGTTTATATATATTCTAATTATTACTATTAAAGGTAGTAGGCATATAGTACATAACTGCCTCTTTATCTAATTGTAGTAAACCTTAGAAATAGAAATTACCTTCTTCTTCTTCTTAAGGGATTTGCTTGTTCTTAATGTATACATTAGCAATAGAAGTAAAATAAGTATAGTACTTTACTAGCCTTAGCTAGTTTTGTACATATTTATGAATATAAGCTTAAAGGTAAAAGCGTTTGCCTATTTTAATAGTAGTATCTTTGTCTTTCTACTACTTTTTTATGTTTATTTATAACTTAGCCTAATCTCTCTCTGTATATCTAGGTAAACATTTTAAGATATAAGAAAGTAATTAATCTTTATTAAAGAAATAGTCTAGTAAAATAGAGACTTGCATAGTATTACAGATGCCTCTATTATTAGCTTATTTATAAAAGTCTTTTAAGAATTTAGTAACATCTTTTCTAGTAAAGACTAAAGTACTATATTTTAGTTAAACTATAAACTATACTAAGTTGTATGTAGATGTAACTATAGTATTAATAACTAAGCTTAATAGTGTTAATAGTAACTTAGGACTAGCAGCTGTAAGCCTAATAGAAGAAAGTGTTTTAACTTCTTATCTTTAACTTAACTTCTAATTCTTTTTTAATATTTATAGTATTGTAAGACTTTTAGGAGTTCTTTGTTTAAATAGTTAATAGTAGTTAGTTATTAATATAGCAGACAAGGTTTAGTTTTTAAAAGGAGTTAGCTATTTATTCTTAAAATCTTTATAGTAAGTGCTTAATTAAGAGTAGTTGTACAAATCTTCTTTTCCTTTTTTTATCTAATTTTTGCTAAGTAGGCTCTAGTTTATACTTATGCTATCTTCATTTTTAGTAACGTCTTTATTTTGCTAGACAGATACCTTGAATTAGTGTTTTAAACATATTTAGTTATAAGCTTCTAGTCTTATTCTAATTTTTGCTAGATAAAACCTTTACTCCTTATTATTAACGTATATAAGCCTACTTTTCTTTTACTAAACAAGTTGCTGCCTTTATTTTGCTAGACAAACTTTAGATTAGCATTTAAACACATATAAGCCTGCCTTTATTTTACTAAATAAGTTACTACTTCTATTTTGCTAAACAAACCTTAACTTTGCATTTAATAACACATTTTGTTATTATATTAGTGAAGTTTGTTACTATTCTCTATTGTTAGTGCTAACTTAGGTAACAAAGTCCTTAACGTAGTCTCTAGTAGGGAATAGTGTTAACCCCTTAAAAGTATAACTAGTAGTAATTCTAAGGATTCTAGCTTCTTTAGAGTTTTTCTAGATTCTATTCTCTTGTAAGATTGTAATATTGTTCTTATAATAATTATGCACTAGTTCCTTTGTGCACTAAGTAGTAGAGTATATCTCTATAGGCTTCGCTATTTGTACAGGTGTTAGAGTGTATAAAGACGTACTGCTACAAGGGCTAGAGATTACTAGAGACTAGATTATGCAAGAACAGGGTTAGTAAGATAATAATCTTATTGTAAGTTAAGTATAAAGACGATTAGTTGAAGAAGAAGCCTATTCTATAGTACAGTACAGGAGCTTAGCTATAGAGTAAAGGAATGCTCCCCCTTTTTGTAAGATACCGAATAGGTTATATACCTTAGACTTAGATGGTTGAGCGCTAACTTAGTGTGCAGTAGGGTATCACCCTGTGCATCGGCACACTATCTAAATCTTAAGTCCATTAAGAAGTTCTACTTATAAAATACTTAGCTATATAAGTTTAGTATGCTTAAAAAAGCTATTAATTTTGTTGCTTTACATGCAACCTGCCTGCGCTGCGCACAAAATATTACTAAGTAAAAGAAAATTTGTAGAAAGACTAAGTATTATTATTATAACTATTATGCTAAAGGCAACTATAGTAGTTATACTAAAGTAAGTTTTTTGTCTTGTTAACTACGCCTTAGCTAATCTAAACAGGTTCTTAACGCGCTTAATAGGCGTTTAAATTGTTTATATTAACTTTGCTCCTATTTTAATACTGTAGTTACTAATACTAACACTCTAAAGACTAACTCTACTATTATTGCTGCCGGCGTTAAGCTTACGCGCTGCTAGCGCTAATTTAACCTTAAGCTTTCTAACTACCGCTGTGTTGCCGCGCACACTAGTACTCCTTTAGGAGTGCCTACTTAGGTGCTAACGTTCTTACTTTATTTTTTAAGCTTAATTTCAGTAGAATAGCGCTGCATAGCAGCTGCTCTTAAGTTAATTGCTAGTTATGTAGCTAGGATTGCTAGTCCCGCTAGTAATAATAATAATAATAATAATAATAATAATAAAAGCTTAGGTGACAATAATGTGCTACTGCTTAGGCGCTGTCTAGGCGCAGGTAGCGCTTATAACAGTAGTGTTAGAAGTAGTAATAATAATAAGATAGGTAGTAGTAGTAAAGAGATTTATAATAATAAGTAGAAGTAGATAACTTTTATACTTGTAATTTTGTTCTTTTTAAATACCTAATTTTACGCCCTAGAGGCGCGGCAATAATGTTGAGGGTACTCTTTTAGCGCACTTAGGACGTGATAATCTTTTTTATACTTATATTTCTTAATTAGTTTTTCGATATTCTTAAACTGCAATACTAGAGTCTAGGTATCTTATAATATATCATAACCTTTTTATTACAACTAATACTTTAGCTAGCTATTCTTAATTTGTTTTCTTAATATTTTTTCAACTTTCTAGACCTTATTACTTTTAGAGCTAATTTTTAGTGCCTAAGTTTTGTCTTTTTAACTACTGCGCGATTCCTATTGCTCTAGTAGAAAAACGTAGAAGACATTGTAAATATAATAGTAAAGTAGTAGTTATAGTTAGTAAGCCTACATTTTAACTACTTTTTGTATTTAGAATAGTTTTATAAACTTGCTAAAAAGCTTTATGCTAAGTTAGTAGGCTAGGCTAATGTTTTTTGTGCTAAGGCAAACTAAGTTTTCTTAGTAGAAGATTTTTAGTTTGTGTTTTTTATTATAGTATTAGCGTTAGTATTTTTATGCTGCTAAGAAGTATTCTTTTGCTGTTACACGTGCGCTGTGCATGCGCTGCACTCTATTTATAGCGTCTAGTACCTCCTCTTCTAGCCTGCTGTCCTTAGGAGGCAACATAAGCAATAAATACTTACTATATACTATGTAAAAAGGTATTGTTTTTGTAAATTTGTAGATAAAGCTGTTGTATGTAAATTGTTTAGTTAGTAAAAGTAATACTTAATTATTTTATTTTTCTAAAGCAAACGTCTTTAGGTATTACTTTATTATTAGGTTTAGCATTTAATTTGCCTATTAATCTATAGGTAGAAGGCTATGCTTAGCCTACGCTTTACTTATACTTAGTAGCATATTTCTATTTAAAATGTAGAGGTAAAAATTAGACTACAATTAGATATAATGCTTTTCTAAATTATATATTTTAAAGTAATATGTTTAATGTAAGATTCTGCAAACTATTTTGCATTTTACATTTTTTATATAAGTATATAGATTACTATTTTTAAAAGGTAGTTAAGAATTTTAAGAATTGCATTAAATGCATAACTTAAACTATTATTTCTTACTAGTAGTAGCTTTATAATAAAATTAAGGCTTACTTCCTTAGATATTTTGTTAAGAACTAGTAATAGTAATAACTAACTATATTTGCTGTGTCTTAGAGCCTTACTTTTTTAGTATACTATATAGGTTTTTACGTCATTCTAAATATTATAGCTTATCTTTAGCTAGTAATATAGCCTGCTAATAAGCTTATTAGTCTTTTATGCGCTAAAATAACCTGCTATACGCGTGTTATAATTCTATAATAAAATCTACTACTTAATAGCTTATTCTAGTAAAACATAAATTCTTTTTTATTATTAATGCGCTACACTTGCGCGCTGCTACTATTTTAAGTATATATGCTACTTATGTAGAGTCTACAACCTTCTATATATTAAAGGCGTTCTCTTATTATAACTAGTGTAGTTTATCTATTAGAGCTTCTAACTTTACTATTATAAGTTTGCTACTAACTAATACTTTAGCTAGAGAGCGTAGTACGCATAGTGTACACCTTATAGCACTAGTAGTTTAGATACTTTTTATATTATAAATGTTAGCTACATGCGTCTTATATACACCTTCCTAGCTATACTAAGTTATAAAACTTTTTATTTTACTATACTTTACTTTTACTAGAAGTTTGTTTTGTAGTGTAGGCTATAGTTAAGTTAATAACAAGTTCTTTTATTTATAATTTACTTTTTAAAAAAGTCTATCTGCAGAGTTTATACGCTTTAGGCAGTATTTAACTTTAAAATTAAAAGCTTCTAAATATAAAGCTTAGCGTGCTAAACACTAGTTTAGCTTCTATATAGCGCGTAAGAAACGTAGGTTATTATAATTTATTAACACTTAAATAGTATGTTAAGTGCTTTTTAAGTAGTGTTACTATTTCTTAAAACTTTATAAAATAGCTAAAAGTTTAAAGTTGTATACTTTATAGTTTAGCTTAGCGTTTTATAGTTTTTGTAAGTAAAACGTAATAAGATACTACTTTTTGTTTTTAAAAAGTTAAGATAATATGCCTAAAATAGTAAAAGTTAAGTATTTATTTTAACATAAATTATACGTGTATCTTTTAAGTAGCGTAAAATAGGCGTATATATAAAGCGTTGCTTTAGCTTTATAAAAGCAGTATGTATATTTTCATTCTAGTAGAACGCTTATTTCCTTTTGAAAACATTTATAAAAGATACTATTTTTATAGCATAGTTTTTAGTAAAATATTAATAAATGTTTGTAAATCTTAAAAAAGACTGCAGCTCCTTAATACTAGTTAGTGTAGGCTATTACTTAATAGTAGCAACGCTTGCTAGATCTGCGCAGATGCTACTTTTTATAAAAAAAAATTTTAAAAAATAAAGTTATTTAAAGTAAATATGTATTTTTTAAAATTTACGTATAACTCTGCTTTTTATAAAAAATTAAGTATAGCGCATACAGCACGCTAGTATAGCGCAATATTACTATTATTAGTGTAAATAAAAATATTATTTAAATAAACTATATAAATGTAATCTAAGTGCTCTCTTAAAGCTTTATTAATATAAGCCTAAAAGCTTACTAGGGCGTTTATAAGCCTAAAAGGCATAATAAGATATTTAAAATGTCTATATTATGTTCTAAAAGCAGTCTTCTACTTATCTTCTACTTTAATTCTTAAATAATAGTAAGCGTTTTTAAGATCTAGTGTTGTGTAGTAGCATGCGCCTAATTAGCAGTCTAGTATCTTTTTAATCAAAGAGAGCAGGCAATAATCTTTTATTATAATAGTATTAAAACCTTAATAATTTACGTAAAAGTAAAGGGTCTTATTTTTCTTAAGTATAAATAATATTAAAGCGCCTATAGGGCTAGTGCTGTAGCAAATCTATCTCTTCTTTAGCGCTTTTTTAATATAATTACAAAGTACTTAAAGCTTACAAAAAAAAAAGTATAAAGAAGCCTATAAGAAGGTTCTTTTTCTTATAAAATAAAAATTACGTTATTTAAGCTTCTTAGTTATAAGAAAATTTTAGGAGCTTTATTATTAAGAATATTAGTATAATTCTATAATATATTAAGTATGCGCTGCACTTATGCTATAGATATATTGAGCAAGTATACCCTAAGCTTAATATCTACGCTACTACTTCTAAGTACTTCTAGAAAGTAAGCTTTTAAATTTAAAAGTTTTATATTTTTTAAAAATACTTTAGTAGCTACTAAGTTAATACTTACTCTTATATATTTTTAACGCTATATCTACCTTTTATAGTTAATATAAATACTCTCTTAACTTAAAAAGAAATTACTAAGTAGTAGTTGTACGCCTTCTTTATTTACTTTGTACGCAGTAACCTTTATAATACGCTCTATACTATTATTACTTATTAAGTATAGCTAGAGCTTATATACTGCGTATATATTCTGCTTTTAAAGTTTAATTTAACTTAAGTAAAGAAGTTCTGTATTTTAAATAAGTTTTAAATCTATCTTTATAGTTATTTTTTAACTAATAATGCTAACATCTACTTGTAAGTCTAAAATACTTCAAAGTTTTTTTTTTATTTTAGTTGCTAAACGTGTATAACACACGCGCTGTATTTCTAGTAGAATATTTATTAGTACGCGCTTTACTAACTTTAAGTTTATAGTAAGGCTTAACTTTTTTTATTTAGTTTATATTAACTAAGACTTTATTAGAGTCACTACTTTAGCACTTATTAGCGTAGTATTCCCTCCTCTAGCACTTAAAGTATATAATATTATTACTATTTTTATTCTTTTTAAGTGCGTTTAGTATAGTAGCTAAAAAAAAGTAATTTTTTTTTGTAAAAGTGCTCTAGTAAGGCAGATTATATATAATAAGTGCTTTACGCAAATTCTATTTAAGTGTAAATCTAAGTGTAATAAAGTCTTCTCTAGTTATAAAAATTTAATAGTAGTTAGTAATTATATGCTATAGCTTAAGTATTAGTTTTACAAATAAGTACTAGACTTTTTATGCTTTAGTATATATTAAAAGTTCATTTTTAAAGATATTAAAATAAACTATAAATAATTAAATAGTCTAGTTCTTTTACTATATAGCATGTATATGCGTAGTTGCTACTTTAAAGCTGTAAATAATAAAGTCTAAAAGTTAGTTAAGTATATATTACTTAAAATAATTTTAAGTTAGCACTTCTTTTTTTACTTTAAAAAAATACTTATAATAAGTATACTAAAGCTTTTAATAGTCTGCTTTAAAATACTATATTACCTAAATTCCTTGATTATTATTTTTTATAAATTCTTATAGCAGTAGCTAAAATGCTACTTTATAAAGATAAGTAAACTTATAATATTCTTTAAGAGTTTTACTTTAGTATTTAGCTAAGTTTTTAAGTTTTAACGCGCGTTGCGTATACATAGTAAGTGTTACTTTAAGTGCGTTCTGCGCGTAGGATAATATAGTTAGTAGTGTTAGTATATTTAGAATTTCTCTTTATTTAACCTTTTCTAGTTATTCTACTTTTTCTTCTAACTTCTATAATTATTGTAAAAATTAAAGTTTATTGCGTTACTTCTTTACAGCGTTAATACGCTCCGTAAGCGTTGCAAGTGCGTTCTAAGTGCGCTTTTTAAGCTTTTTAAGCGTTGCAGGCCTTAATAAGGTTTAAAAGGGATTAAAGAGTTTAAATATAGTAAAGCTTTAGCTTCCTTAATTACCTTAAGTATTAGATTGCGTTAAGGGAGCTATCTCTAGACTATTAGCCTGTAGGAGGAGGTATTATTCTATAAGAAGTAGCTTTAGGTAATAGTACTTGCTTTACACTACAGAAGATAGTAAGAAATAGCTCTAAATAATAACGTGTGTATATTTTAAGCAATAATACCTGCAGGTATTCTTACAGGTGAGGAGCGCCTTATAAGCACAATTGCAGGTAGGCAAGCTAACGATAAGCGAGTTTAGCGGATCCAGCCAGCACGCAACCATCCGTGACAGAAAAGACCTTTACTACCAAAGATACTAAAAAAGTATTAAAATAATAAGTTTAAGGAACTTTTTAAAGAAAATAAAGCTATAAAGCTAATAAACTATTAAGATTAGGATTATAACATTATTCTAAATAATAGAGCTAAGCTAAGCCTAAGACTAATATACTTAATATTGCCTAAGCGCAATGCTAAGCTAAGAGATTACATTTAGAAGAATCGAAAAAAAGAATTTATCCAACTAAAATTAGGCCTAATAGTCTTATCTATCTTATTTATAAAAAAGCTTAATAAAAAGTAGTAACTATATATTAGCTTTAAAAGGTTAAATAGTGTAGTACAGAAGAAATTATATCTTTTACTACTAACAATAAAGCTTATTAATTAACTCTAAAGAGCTAAGTAGTTTATAAAATATAATATTTAAAAAGAATTTTTTTTAATAAAGATTACAAAAGGTTATAAGTTAATAAAAGTGTTTAAGACAAAGTATAAACTATTTAAATACATATTTATGCTTTTTAAGTTAATAAATATACTAGCAATTTGTAAATTAGTTATTAAGAACACACTTTATAAATACTTTAGAATCTTTGTTACAGCGTACTTAGATAATTTACAAGTGGACTTCAGTAGAATACTTAAAGAATATGTAGAGCATATTAAGAAAGTGCTTAGGAAGCTTAAAAATTATAAGCTGTACTTATAGCTAAGAAAGTGTAAGTTCTATATTAAAAAGACAGGACTTCTAAGCTTTATAATATTCATAAAAGGAGTAAAAATAAATCCAAAGAGAATTGCGGCTGTATAGAATTAGCTAACACTTAAAATAGTTAAAGACGTGTAATCCTTTTTAGAACCCACTAACTACTACTAGAAGGTTATTAAGAATTACTTTAAGATTACTACACCTCTTTTAAATTCTAGAAAAAAGAATAAGATTTATTTAAAATAAAGAATAATAAAAAGCATTTAACTAAATTAAATAGATATTCCTTAAAGCACTTATACTAAAGATGTATAACTTAAAAAAAAATGCAAGTTAAGACTAATATATAAAACTATATACTTAGAGCTGTCTTATTATAGCAGTGCCTAGATAAGAAATAGAAACTAGTATTCTACTATTTAAAAAAGTTCTCTAAAGCAGAACTTAACTACAATGTTTATAATAAGAAGCTACTAGAAGTAGTTAATGCCTTTAAATAGTAGAAAGGCTATATATTAAGACTAATATACTAGATTAAAGATTTTTTTAATTACTAGACCTTAGCAAGGTTTATAATAATAAAAGGACTTAACTAATAATAAGTTTCATAAGCTAAGTTGCTAGCTTAGTTTAACTTTAAAATAACCTACTGCGCTAGAACACTTAATAGAGCAGTAGATGCCTTAAGTAAGAGATTTAACCTATATTTAGAAAGTTATAAGAAACTATATAATACTATATTAAAAAAGACGCAAAATAATAGTTTATGTTATAGCTAGCTAGAACTAGCTAAAGTAGCTAAGGTAGCTAAGGAGGTAGAAATACTACAATAGTAGTAGTAGTAGTAGAAAGTAGCTAACTAGTAGTTTAAGCTTAAGGAAGCTAGCTTTAATAAACTACTGCAAAATTAAAAAGGGTACAAAAATATAGTTTAAAAACATTAGAAATATATACTTTTATGTATAAAATTAAGTCTAATTGAGAAACTGTACAAGTCTCTAAAATATAAATATGTAGCAGTTAAAGAAATAGTCAGGTAACTAGCTAAGGTGTTTACAATACTACGCTTATAAGTAAAAATGTAAGGTATTCTAAGTAACTATTTAGCTTGTTACTAAAATAAGCTTAAGAGATATAAGCTTTATAGCTTGTTATAACTTTTATAGCTACTGACAAAACTATAAAGTAGTATAATAATAAACTTTATAGTAAAGTTTTTCAAAATCATTAAAACTAGAATTAGCTTAACTTTATAACACTATCTTAGTAATTTTTAATTAATTAACTAAGGCAGCAAAATTTATGCTTATAAAGAAGGCTGTTATAATCAAAAGCTGCATATATAAAGTTATAAAAGTACTAGTGTTAGAGTACAAGATACCTAAAGAGTTGATTACTAATTATAACAAACTATTAATGTTTAAATATTAAAATATATTCTTAGCAAAATTAAGTGTAAAAAAAGCTATTAGCTAGCTTTTACCTTAAAATAGACAGCTAGACAGAGAAAACAAATTAGACACTAGAACAGTATTGAAAAATATATGCTAATAAGCTATAAGACAACTAAGTGAAAATTTTGCTAATAGCATAATTAGCCTATAATAGCATAAAGTTAATAACTATAAAGCACTTACTACACTATGCAAACTACAAATATAAGCTAGCTACTTATTAAGATTTAAAAATTATTAAAGGTATTTTAGTAAGTATAAATAATAAAAGTTATTTAATGCAAAAGCTATATAAAGAGTTAAGCAAGAATATAGCTTATAAAAACTTTATAATAGCTAGAGCAGCTAATAAGTAAAAAATTATAGAACTAACTTTTAAAAAAGGAGAAAAATCTTTTCTATTACAACAAAACTTAAAAACTAAGCAACTAAGTAGAAAAATAGAAAATTTTTAAGTAAAACTATTTAAATTTTTAAAGAAAATAGTCAATATAAACTACAAACTTTAATTCCTACTAAATATACATACTTACAGAGGGGTGACAAAAAAAAGAAATCAAAAAAGCTATAGTATTCAAAGCTTTATATTTTAGTGACAAGAAGGGCTAGGGTAACAAAAGTTAGTGATTTGGAAAGTCAAGAACCTTCTCTCCAAGAAAGGTTGCTTAGTAAGCTGCTTAGTCACCACAATTGCGCCTGTAATCTCGCTCAAAATATGTTAAAAAAGGCAAAAATAGATTTTGGCATATCTTTTTTATAAACGTATAAAAAGGGCTGAAAAAAATGTTAGTTTAATTAGCTTACGTAAGCATGATGTGAGCAGATTTTGGAGTAATATTTCTTATTTACTTATAGTTTAATGAAAGGATAAAAAAATTGGGGCTGCTTACGTAAGCACTAATTACATAATATCTTAATAAAAATATAGTATACTTACTCCTCCTGTTTCTCCTAACTTTCTATCTTTATATTATCTCCTCTATGGCTCGCAATCTCACTCAATTTAAACAACAAGTTTATACTTTATATTTATACAACAAATTTATCTCTTCTATTAGTAATATACTAGAAAAGCCTTCTAAAAGTATTCACAATACTCTTTATTAAATTAAACAAAAAAAAACGCTGCTTTATCTATTATTAGCTCTAAACGAGGTCGTCCTTCTAAGATCTTAAAAAATGCAAAAAGAGTACTTAATAGAGACCTTACAAAAAGCTCTAAAAAGAAAAAAGAAAATAGTATAGATCTTTTAATTAAAAGCGTACAACGCTTTCTAAAAAAGGAGAACTATTCTACTTATATTTCTTAAAAAAACACGCCTTTAGAAACTAAAAAAGCTTATCTTCGTCACATTTACGCCAAGCAAACACTTAAAAACATTAAAAATATAAACTTCTATAAAGTTAAATTTTTAGACAAGTCTGCTATTAAGCGTAGGCACGGTGCTAGGACAGAATACTATTAAACAAAGCACAATAATAGAATAGGAAAGAAAATTGTTTCTACAACAAATACAAGTAAGTTCTAAAAAACTCTAATTATTTAATAATAAACTATATTATATCTATAATATTTTTGTTATTTTAATCTATTTTTAGAATACTTACTGATTTAGTTATAAGTTAAGATATTTCTATTTAAGATTGGGGTGCAATTTGGATAGGTAGAAGATCTAAACTAGTAGTAATTAAAAGCCCTTTAACTACTACTCCTTTTAGATATTTAGACTATATTAAAACATCCTAATTCCTATAGTAAAACCTGCGATGAAAAAAAAGTAAGTTATATATACTTTAATTTTCTATTAAGAGGCATATTACTTTATATTTAAATTATGAAGTTAAAATCTTTTTTTATATATTTAAGCACCTTACTAACTTCTATAAAGGCTAGAAGTTTTAGCAGGATAACGCCAAAATTAATAAAACCGCAGAAGTTTTATCTTAGTTTTCTAGAAATAAGATATTACTTTTTAAGCATCCTGCTTATAGTCATAATATAAATCTTATAGAAAACGTGTAGGCTTTGCTAAAAAACGCTTTAGCAAAAAGGCCTATTACTTCTTTAGGTATAGGAAACAATAAGAGAAGTATAGCAGCCTTCAAGGCTGCTATAAAGGAGGAATAGGATTAATTACCTTAAAAGGCGTTTAAACAAGTAAAAGAAGCTAAAGGCTGGTACACTAAGTATTAGTATGCTATTGTAGTTATTTATTAAGAAAAAACTCAAAAAACAAGCTCTTAATTATTACTTAACAGTTAATTTTATAATTACCTTTAAACTTATACGTAAAAAAGATTAGCTTATCTTATCTAATATATGTAGATTATAGCGATTTCTACACATTCAAAAAAAAGTTATGTTGTAATATATTCCTAAGTTTTTAAGCCTATATTTTCACTGCGAAGATTGAGAGCAATCATGCTTACTAAGCAGCTTACTAAGCAGCCTATCCTTAAGAAGAGGTTCTTGGCTTTTTAAATCACTAACACTTTCTAGTATAGCCCTTGTAGTTATAGAGATATAAACCTTTGAGAACTATAACTATTTTGATTTTTTTTTTGTCACCCCTCTGTACTTTGTCTTTTATAAAAAACTCTTAAAAAGAGCACTTCTAGATGCTAAGCTAGCTACTAACATAAAGCTTAAGAATAATAAGTATAAAGTTAAAGAGATTAAGAACTTGTAAAAGATTAGTTGTTAGTAGAAATGCTTAGTTAAGTAGTAAAGATAGCTAGGAAGCTAAAATACTCAAGAACTAAAAATAAACTTAACTAACTACAAGTTATAGGTACTTAAGTACTATTATAGACACTTAAAGAAGAAAGGACTAAGTCCTTTAAAGAGAAAAAGAAATTAGAAAAAAAAATAAAAAAAAGCGTTAGCTTATAACTAGCTTAAGTTAGTAAATAATCTAAGTAGCAATAGTTCAGTTATTAGAAAGTCTATACTAAGAGTAGTGTTTCTTTTAGCCTCTTCTTGCGTATAATCTTAAATACTTAAGATTGTATAATTCTAATTAGTATAAAAGCGCTCTAAGGCTTTAGTCTTAGTAAATTCTAGATAAAGCTAAGTAACTTTTACTTTAGCATAAAGAAGCGCTAACTACTTTTGATACTTTTTAGCTTTTACCTTCGCTTACTCTTTTTTAAAAATAAACAAACTATACTCTGCTTCTATAAAAATACAGCTAGCATAACAACTAGTTATAGTATTTATAAAATAACAGAGATTCTTCTTCTTATAGCGCTTATAATAATAATAATAAATTTCTGCTAATAAATATAATTAGCCTAAGCCTAACACTGTTAAGTTAAGTTAGTTAAACAAACACAGCAGGACAATAGAACTTTAAGTATAGTTAGAAAGGCGTAAAGAGAAAAGAGCATATAATATAACAGGCGTACTAAGACCTTATATATAGCTAGCAATTTAGCACGCGGCACAGGAAAACAATATTTAAGTGTATTAAGACAATACGCCTAAGAGAGATAAGAATATTATAAGTAACATAAAGAATTCTCTCTTTAACATAGAAAGTAAGATTAAGGTTAACTATATATACACTAGAAGGTAATAATCTACGCAAGGCGTAGGGATTACGCAATTAGTATCCTGCTAAGAGAAGACCTCTAGGAGATTACTGCATAAAGAGAGGCTAGTATCCTCCCTAACCTTCTTCTTAGATAAGAGGCAAGGGAGGATACAGGACAAAGGCAACAAGTGTAAAGATGTAATAGATTTTATTATTATACTTATTATAATTAACTAAAATAGTTTATTTCTTACCCAAATTGTTAACTAGATGTTTTATTCTTGACAAAACTAGTATTGTTTACCTTTAGTTAACATTAATAACTCTTTTCTGCTTGAAATTACTCCTACAATACCTCACGGACTACCGCTTAGTCTACCTCGCCTTAGTACGGACTGAGCCTAGAGAAGTATAGCTAAACCCCGTGTAACAAGTTGCTTTTTAAATTAGTTGTAAGTAGTACTAAGCTATTTATTTTATCTTATGTTATACCTGCGTAGCTCTCTCTACCTAGCCTAAACTACACTACCTACTTAGCTCTACCTTTATTATTAACTTTTTATACGTCTATTAATGGCTGCTGTCTTTTTGCGCTTATTACTTCTCTTTCCATTATTATAATGCTGCTAAAATAATACGTCTAGAATATTATTATTGCGTTGATAAAACGCCCTAAAGTTATACCTTATAGTACTTGGAGCTAGCTTATACCTATTTAAAGCCTTCTATTATTGCCTTATTTATTGCCTTATAAAGCTTTAGTTAAAGCGTCCTAAGCATTAAATTTTAAAGCGCGACTACGTAGGACGCAGCTAGAAGAAGTAATAATTCTACTTATTAAGGGTAGTAAAAAGGCAATAATAGTAAATAACAAGCCTAATACTAAGCGCTTCAATAAGAAACTTTACGATAACTTTATAAGTATTGATTAAAATTATTTACTTTAATATATAAAGCCTATAGCCTCTTAGCATTCTAAAAAAAGTTAGGTATATTGTTATAGCTACTAAGTTACACTATAAAGTAATTCTTTATGCATATATTTTATATACTGCTATTACTACTAGCATAAGTATATTAATGCTAGTGCTACTAAAGTATACATGACAACAAACTAAACATTTTTAGTTCATTAATACTTTATAAAGAATAAACGCAGCTATAACTACTAGTTACTTAATGAAGCAGCTTTTTCTACAACAATAAGTGCTTTCTAGCAAATACTTACTAGCTATTTAGTTACTTAGAATATTACAAATAAGCTTTTTAGCTTTAATAATTAGTGCTTTTAGCTTAACGCAGTTAGCTAGCTTATAAATACTAACTTAGTTTTCTTTATATTTAAATTGCTAGCTTTTTAACAACTTATAGCGTTAGCTTACTTATAGGTTAAGGCGTCGCTGTAAAAGTCTTATAACAGTGTCTTTAGCTACTTTATACGCCTATATAACAACCTACAGCCTTATATTGTCTTAGAGCTATCGCGGGCACAAAGCAAGATCTATATAAGCTTTTATAGCTAGGTAATAGTGAGCAGTAAGCACTATATTAATAGGCAGAAGAATATTTTAAAGCTACTTATTGCGCTCCTACAGTAAATAGGCGCCTATAGTACTGAGATAATAAGAAAAGTTATTACTTAGATATTAAAAGAGTTTAGCATTTATTTTTAAGGTATTAAAGGTAGTAGTTGTTGTTGTAGTCAAAATAGGTTTTCTAAAAAAGTGAAAAGCAGCTGCTCTCTATTAATTAGTTGCAAAAGTTAAAAAAAGATTGTGTGTAATTAATAAAATTTAAATAGTAAGTTAATAATATCTACGCGCTAAGCGCTTAAAGCAGAAAAACTTAAACTACTAAGCAAAATTAGGGTTAAAAAATTTGCTAAGGTTACTAAAAATGTAAGAGGTTGCTTTAGGCAATAGTACTTGCTTCACACCACAGAAGATAGTAAGAGATAGCTCTAAAATAATAACGTGTGTAGATTTTAAGTAATAATACCTGCTAGTCTCCTTGCAGGTAAGGAGCAGCTTATAAGCACAATTGCTTATAGAGAAGCTAATAATAAGCAAACTAAGCGGAACTAGCTATTACATAACTATCTATAACAGAACCTCCCTCTCTAGGCTAACTTCCTAGCAGCCTTTTAATCTGAAACCTTAATTTATGTATATAGACAGCATAAGAGCGTGTTCTTTGTGCAACTTAAGTGCGCTTAAAACGCGTGTTACTTATAAATTAAATATGTAGTAAGCTCTAGAGTTTAAGTTTCTATAGCGTTATTATAGTAACTCTTAGATTTTATTATTTATTTCTTAAAAATTTTTAAAAGTAAAAGTAAAAGTAGAGAATTATTATAAGTAGTTTATATAAAGTAATATTTAATACAGTTATAAAAGAATTGTCTAGTATATCTTTTTAAAAAGAATTTACTTAATATACTTAATACGCAACTTTAGCGCACTTACTACGTATTTTAATAATAAGCTTTAATTTTTACTATAGTTTACTACCTAAACTTTAAATATATTAAGAAGTTATACTAACAAAGTATTAAGGTATCTATATTTAGCGCACTTAGAAAAGCTACTAATTTTATGACTTTATATACAACTTAATTGCGCTATACATAAAATAATACCAATTAAAAAAAGAATTTCTATAAGAACTAAGTATGATTATTATAACTTTTATACTAAAGGTAACTATAGTAGTTATACTAAAGTAAGTCTCTTACTTCATCAACTATGCTTTAGCTAATTGAAATAAGTTTTTATAGCACTTAATAAAAATATAAACTGTTTTAACTAACTTTGCTTTTATTTTAATACTATAGTTACTAGTACTACTAATTTTAAAAACTAACCTTGCTATTATTATTGCTAGCGTTAAGCTTACGCACTGCTAGCACTAATTTAATTTTAAGCTGCCTAACTGCTACTACATTAATGCGCATAGTAGTACTACTTTAAAAGTTCTTACTTAAGTACTAATATTTTTACTTTATTTTTTAAGCTTAATCTTGGTAGAGTAACGCTATATAGTAGCTACTTTTAAGTTAATTGCTAGTTATGCAGCTAGAATTACTAGTCCTGCTAGTAATAATAATAGTAATAATAATAATAATAATAATAATAATA